>VDFB02375425.1:0-44633 GCA_007258455.2 Sequoia sempervirens
GTATTTTCATGGAATACCAACCCAAAGGCTTGGAGGGCATTCCCAAAGACCAGAGACGTGTTTTTTCCAAATTCAATAAAATTTTCACATAATCGAGTTCGTCACCATCAAGATTGCATCTGGTTCAAATCAAGAAAATCGAAGACATGGGTAATGTTAGGTTCTTTATTAGTTTTCCAACGATGTAATTTTTTCACTTTCTAACAATGTTAAGCCTTTTCATCCATAATTTCTTTTGTTTGTATGTCCATTTTTCTTCAAAAAGCAGTGTTTGGTATTTTTTTCGCTATAAATTAACCGTTCATCAAAATTTGAAATAAATTACATTTTTAGAAACTAGACTCCATTCTACAATTATATTTTTTAAATTTTAAAAAAATCTATTAGTTTCAAAAAAATTTAGGGGGAGCACGGCCAAAATTCTGCTTTTTAGGAAGTGCCCACTTAGAAAATTAATAAAAAATCAAATATTCATTAAAAAATTATTAAAAAATATCCAGTCCTTACTACATACTGTTATCTAACTTCTGACAAAGTGATTTTAAAAATACTACAAAAAAGTCCACCGTGCTCGGGTCACACAAGAGTTGCTATGTTATGTTTTTTGACAAAAACAACAACAATTTGTGTGTGTCCCTCTTTTGAACCCCTTAATCTCAACCATTTTAAAAATAAATTAGTAGTTTAGAAAGTAGACTCGGATCACTGACTGTGTAGCTATCCTCAATTTCACGTCCAAGGTCAATATTTCCTGATTTCAGAAAAAAAGTGGCCACTTAAGCCCCTTTTTTGGGAACCATCTTGGTGCACTTACCCAAATATTCAAAGGAATCACTACAAATTTGACATAAGAGTACTCTACAACATAAATAAGTAGTACATGGGCTCATAGAATAGCCATATCATTCTTAATTTATTTCAAAACAAGAGTTCTACATACTCTTTCTATTTTTTTATAATGTGACAATCTAAAATCCTCTTGAAAAGAACTCCTTTACATTGAAAATGAATGCATTTATAACCTCTACTCTAGATAACTAACTATAGTTTAGAAAAATGCATCCCTTTACATTTTCACACTTGTTTGGGTCCTCCCTATTAAAACATGGCTTATTTCTGCCCTAATTGGTTCTATTTTTCATCCACAAGCATAATTAAATGAATTTTTCTAGGATAATCCTGACATTTAACAAATGGAAAATCATAATTTAATATCTGAGGTTATGTGTTCCAAATCTAGTGATATGGGAATCATATGCCACCTTGGGCATATAGGTCCCACCTAGGTCTCATGACTTGGTTTTAAATGTCGCATTGAACTTAACATTTCTTGGAGTTTGTGTCGGACTAGGTTTAAGCCACTGGGACTCATATGCCTAACCTTGTGTATGAGTCTTGCTTTAACTTGGACTTATTTTAAATCAAATTCTTAGTGGGATTTTATTATCCTAGATCAAATTTCAGCTTGTAGTGTTGTAATTTCAAGAAATTAGGCATAAAAAGGTATAAATACGAGGATGTTTAACTTAGTTTCACCCTAGAAATTTTGAGTCAAGCCTCCTAAGATTTTACAAGAGCATTATAGAATATTCAAGAGTATTCAAGAAGGCGTTCAAGGGCAGATTTATTGAAGTTTATTGCAACAATAAAGATATTAATCATCATGTCAATGTCATGCATGTTGTTGAGCTAATATGTTGATGTAACATTCAAGATCTAATCAAGTGTTCAAGGCATTATCATATTCAAGTTTCATGATCAAAATCTACACTCATTGAGGTCACTTCATGCTAGTTCTTAGATTTGAAATCCAAGGTTTCAACAAGGTTTGGTGAATTGTTACATGCATTTGTTCATTCATCATTCCTTCATGCTTTTCTATTTCATTTCAAGGTTTAATTACTAAAACAGGGTTTGACTAAGGAAAACCCCCATTCCCTAACAAAACAATATTTTTCTCTCTTGATGTGTGTTTATAGATCTAGGTGAATTGGAGCTTGAAGATTCTTTGAAGGAAAAGTTACAAAAGTTGTCATAAGAATTTGTCAAGACTCACGAAAATTTAGATTTGGAGCAAGACATCCAACTTATTTACATGAAATCAATGGGAAAGTGCTTATTTAATCCATCTTCGGAGGCTCACAAAGTTTTAGTTCAAATTTTTTTCTTCTAGGACTCTTTTCACTTTTTTGAGACACTTTGCAATTGTCTGGGTGTATGATTCCCAATTACCCTTTTTGCCATATTTTGTAGATCCTAAAAAGTCATCAGGAGATTCTAGATTATTTCTAGAAACCCTAGACTAGGACTAAATCACCCAGCTTAGCATATGAGTCCCAGTGCACTTTAAAACAATAGTTTTTCAAGGTTTTTAGACCTTGTTTTGACCTCTCCATTCTTCTAGGTACTTTTATGCTTCATGTTGTTTTTCAATTTGATTTAATGCTTTCAAATTTATAGGGCTTAGTGCATTAGAGTTTTCATTTCTCATTTGAAGCTTCATTTAATGGTGAACCCCAGTTTAATCACACCCATGGAAACCCCCTACTCCTTCCCTCAATTGAGTCACTTGGATGGGGGATCTTGGTTTCCTAATGAATTGAAGCATGAAGTAGGTCCCCAAATTTGTCCATCTCCCAAAAGGTGGACACGCCTTTTTCCCATGTGTTCATTTTGGTGAACCCAACCTTTGTGTGGTGTAGAAAATTTGATGCTCTTGGAAAAAGAGATAATTTCACGCTCAATTTGGACCTACTTTTGAGTACCCTTGCATTAATCATTCTTCAAAACAACATTTATATGCCCCTAAGACCCATTTTTTTTTTATCTAAAGGCACATTTCACTTAAAAATCATACAAATCATGATAAATAATGCTTAATTCATTCATATCTCAAAAATCCACCTCCAAAAACCACAAGTGGGACCCATTTGCCACCTTGGGAAAATGATTCCCCTTTTGTGGGACCCATTCACCAAGGGTGGCGGATGAGTCCTTTTTGGGGAAAATTTCAATTTTGAGCAGGAATTTCACCAACTTAATTCAATTTTTCAATGGATGTCAGCCTCTTAGGTCTTAATAATGGGAAAATTAGGTATTGATGTCACTAAATACACATTTTAGGTCATTTTTCACATCTCCTAGTCATTTTTACAAAGCAAATTCAAAATTCAAGTGTTGAGAATCTTCCACAAAAATCTTCATTAGCATTTCTACAACAAAGTTGAAGCTTTTGGATAGCAAGATAGGGTTTTTGCAAGTCTTCAAGCTCACTTATCATTTAAGATCCAACATCGTAAAGAGTTGATCATGGATTCCTATGGAGAATCGTGGAGAAAACTAGGTTGAGGAGATGCAACTAACCATCAAATCACCCCTTATGACTTGTTTTCAAAGTGATTCCATCTTCCATTTTCTCTCTATCTTCAGATTTAAGGTTTGCATGTCATTTACATTCATTTGAAATGTTGTATGGTTTCTTGGATTGAAGTCTTGCATCATTGAAATCACATTTACTTATCTTATTCTAGCACATTAGAATAGGGTTTTATCTTACTTCATATTTTCCTAGTCTTAGACACACTTAGGGCTAGGGTTTTATGTAGATTTTATCTATTCAAGGTTTAACTACCAAGTTAGGGTTTTGAACAAGGAAAACCCCCCATTAGAAAAAAATTTAAAGCTATTTTGCAAGTGTTTTTCTGATATTCATATTTGCGTTTCTAACAAGAAGTGTTGTGTAGGTGACAAAGTACAGATCTGAAACTTGAATTTCTAGAAATTAGAAAAAGGACTGATTTTCCATGGATGGCGAATGAGTCCCACTGGAGGTGTTTGTCAGAATAGAGTGCAAATTCCAATACCATGTTGGCAGAAACATGATTCTGGGCAGAAACCCTAGTCTGGGACTGATTTGCCCAGGGTGGCGAATGAGTCTCAGTCAATCAAAAAGTCAACATTTATAGTTTTTCAAAGTATTTTCCAATCTTCATCAAGTTTACAGGTGCACACATTCAGTCTTGTAACTTTCTTTTTTATTCTATTGTCATTTTTATTCATCTTCTTAAGTCTTTTGCAAACAACACTATGTTTTCAAACACTTCAGATTTCTTAGTTTTTTCATACATAATCAATCTATTTTATTAGTTCATTGCATTTAGATCATTAAATTTAGGCATACTTTCATTGTACTTGCATTAGTTTGAGTGAACCACCTACATTTTGTGTGGGATCTATCTCTTTTCCTTTAGGTGAAAGACCCTAATTGAGCAAGAAAGTCATAGCATTCTAAACCACAAAAATCTTTGGTTCACTTTGGACCCTTGAATTTATAATTTGGAAAACATTGTAAGTCCTAGATCTAGATTTCATTAAATTTGCATTAGATTGCATTAGTTGAATTGCATTTAGGACTTCTAAATTTTGCATTAGTCAAAAGTGCATATAGGTTGCATTGTTGCATCTTGCACCATTCAATTACATTGGAAAACTATACTTGCAAATAGTCATTTGAAAATACAATCTAGAAACTTTAAAATCAACTCAAAATTTGTTGAATTTGATTCAAAAACCATAATCTAGGACTCATTCACCCACCTAGGCGATTTAGTCCCTGTATAGGTTATTTTTCCAAAAAATTGGGTATTCTGTGTTGTTTGTTTTTCACTATTTGAACCCTCTAGAAACCCTAATTGGGACTCATTCACCCATCTAGGTGATTTAGTCCTGAATCAGGTCTAAATCTACATTTTACAACATTAAAATCTTGTCATTTGTGTTTCTGGTTGATGCATTTAGATTATTGCTTCAATTTGTAGAATTACTGTTATTGGCAATCTTTTCATATTTGGTTCATTTCAAGTGCATGTTTCAATTATGGATAAAATTAGATTACTGCACTTTTGTTTCATTTCTAGCATTATTTCATCGTTTGATAAGATTAGATTACATTTGGCATTCATTAGAAAACAAGAAAAGAAAAAATAAAAAACATCATACAAAACAAAAACTAAATGGTGAATCTTGGACCCTTTAGTTGTGACGACTTTGACATGTTAGATGAAGACCTTGAGGAATTCATCTCACCTAGATCATCCATTAAAACTTTGATGCAAGAGGATGCACACATAAACAATCATGATAATCCTAATTGTTCTTCTTTGGATACCTCTCCTATTTGTGATGAAGTTATTTTGGTGTTAGAAGACCCAACCATTGGGCATCATGAGAATCTTGTTTGTCCCTCTTCTAATGATACATGTGTCTCAACAAACACTAAGGTGGATGACATAGATGAAGAAGTTAAGTTTAGTTTAGATCCCCCCTCATTAGAAGGTTATTCAGGTAACTCAGTTGAGGTTATGACTACACAGATTGGACCTCCTTTAATTAGTGAGCCTCCTAAGTCACCTCCCATCCTAAAATACACTAAACCATTACGTCCAGAAGTTATCTCAAATATTATAAGGCAAATGTGTGGTAACAATGTTTCACAACAACCAAATTACAATACCATTGCTCACATGTATAATATACAACAACAAACCATACCTTTCTCATTACCATTGCCTCAATCTATCTTTCTTGTTGCTCCTAGTTTTCCTTCACATAGTGGAAAAGAGAATGATCTTGATAAGAAAAATTTTCATATAAACATCTACCTTTTTTATTTAGAAAAGGTATCACTTACACACCATAGGATGCTCCAAGAAATTTTGTAGAAGAATAACATGCAATTTTTTGTGTAATTGAATGATTTAGCAACCTCCTCTGATTTTATACAAGTGACAGTCAGAACCCACATTCCCTAAACATGAATTACCCTCACTTGAGACACAAAATAAGAATAAAGCTTTGATGATAAAGGTGATTATTAATGAAACTAAAATTAGGCGTACCCTTATAAACAATGGAGCAAGTCTTAATGTTTGTAGCATTGATCTCATAGATAAAATTTATGTGGAAAAGAAGCTTATTCAACTCAGTGATGTTAATATTTTTTGCTTTGACAATGTTAATAGGAAACCATTAGGAATTATCATATTTCCTATTTAGATCGGACCTATAGTTTTTCCTACCCATATCCATATCATGCTAGGACCTCTTTCATACATCCTTCTCCTAGGGAGACCATGGATTCATGTTATGAAAGGAGTCCCATCCACCCTTCACCATGCAATGAAATTTGAATACAACAATAAGATATACATGGTTGAAGCAGATGAACAAAGTTATAAATCACAAGTTAAACATGATCATAACACTTCCAACTCCCCTAATACTTTCATTCCAATCTCAAAAGTAGAAGCTATAAAAGTTGATGTTAATCCTAATTGTCTTCCACCTACAACAAAAATCTTTAGTGATGATTTGGGGTCATTAGATTTTACACCTCGTTTCAATGAAGAATCCAAAATATCACCCTCAAAATCCAAAGATTCATATACATTTTAAGACGCATTCTTTAGTGACGATTGTAATTCATTAGATTTTACACCCTCCTTTATGGGAGAGTACAAAATATCACAATATACACCTAAATATCCTTGTGTTTCATGTTCTCAACTTGGTTCTACATAAACACCATCACACCATGGCGGTGATGGTGGCCCTCCAACCCTTGAGTATGTGCAGGATCATGATGGGCCAACAAGTGGCAATATGATGGTTATGTGGCTGACAACTTTTGTTTCACCCAAAATTGATGAAATGAAATGGTTTTTTAAAGGATATTCTCAGCTTTCCATCAATATAAATTATGCTTTAGTTTGAATTTAATAAGTAATTATTATTCATTTTCTATTCGAATTACGACTAAAGTCCTGATTGATAGGTTGATTGAAAAACATCTATAGCTTTCAAATGGTATCACATTTTTTGAATACAAAACATGCGCCACATTCTATGCTTCTCATACTATAGGATTAGAAAAAGAAAATTTGAATTTGATGAAGTTTTGACCATGTTAAGGTGGTCAAACATATGAGTTTTTTATATTCTTTAAAAAATTTAAATAAAAAATTCATAATTAATTATTTACTTGAAAAAAAATTACAAAAAAATATGCATCACATCAGGACACGAGTCCTCTACGTATAGCTAAAATCTTATAAAAAAATATTATAATTTTATTGTGGTTAGGGTGGTCAAATAGACACCAACTTCTTATTTTTTCCCTAAAATTTAAGTACTACTACATTGAAATTTCAAATTTTCACCAAATAGATTTTTTTTGTTTTAAACAAACCTAATAGTTTAGAAACTACATTCAATTTTCTATAGATTATATTCTTACATATTTTTGAAATAATATAGATCACTTATTCAAATTTTTTTGTCAAGTTGCCTAACTATGATTTTTTTGAATTTTTTGCCACTTAAGGGCCTATTTTTTCCATTATGATCCTACACATACCCCCCATCCCTCATGAGAGCAAGATGCATAAATTTAAGAAAAATAAAAAGGATTTTTGTTCTCATGAAGAAATCAACCCTTCCTTGAAGCATAAAACCTCTTTTTATGAGTTGGAAGAATGTTGTGGTCTAGGATACAAACCCCTTTCTAAGCATGGATACAAAGAAAAAATGGAGCATTAACGATAAAGAACATGTGAATTCTATACCATACCTTTTCAAGGAAGATCTAGGTTTACCACCTTTATCTCCATCTTCATCTAATTCCTTATCATCTATTGTGTGTATGAAAACTTGTGCTAAGAAATAAATATCCCCTACTATTGATCAAGAGAGTATCTTATTGAGACTCTTCCAAGATCACTTGATTTCTCTCCCTCCAAAAATACAAAAGAAATTTTACTACAAGAGTTCATTTTGTGCATATCAAAAAGTTCTTGGTCATTCTACTAATGAATGTATGACTTCAAGTAATAAAATTAAACATCTTAAGGATTGTGGTACTCTTCCTTGTGATGAAGAATCTAGTTCCTTTAATTGATACTAATTTTTATGTTTCTCATCAAACATCTCAACTCACCCTTGTCTTACACTAAGTGGGGGCAAAAGGGTTAGGTAGCCTTGTCCTCATATGACACTTGTCATTGTCTATTTTGGTTATTTGACTGCCTTCCATGTATATATAAGAGAAAACTTGGGATTTGGACAACATGCCTTAAGTTGGCTTGCATGTGGCATACTGAGTTATCTTAAGTTGTTACATTTTGGGTGACACCCCTTATCCATGATGTAGTTTCATTACAGAACATATGGCTTGGCATAGGGCTTTATGAATAAGCTCTCATGTCTTCTTCATTGGCTACTTTAAAGTTGATTTCTCATAGCAATGGTGTTAGAAATCACTTTAAAGTGGGGGCATATATTGACATTATCTTTCAACATACAATTCTCATGTTTCATTATGCAATTTTATTTCTTCTTGTCATGCATCATTTTCTTTGTGGTGTCATTGGGTTTGATTTCCTCTAAGAGAATGATATTTCTTTTATTTTTCCTCTCTTGGAGGCATTAGGCACAATGTTCCCTACGAAGAGACCTTACATGAACTAAGAAAAGTCCCTTTTAACAAATCTTTACTTGCATGTTGTTCATAAGCTTGAAGTTTCATTTTGTGGTGCCTTATCAAAGTTATTAGGAGGTATAGCTTTGGTATGGTTAGTACATATGGGATCTGACCTTAGGCATGAATTTTCCACAACCACTTGCTTGTGTATGAGAGCACATACCGTCCATGTGCATATGTGTCTCTGGGGGCTCACCTAGTGAATACCAGATTCCACTAGCTCGTGTGAGCATTTTTTTTTTTTGCATAGTGGACATCGTGTTCCACTTGTAAATTTTTTTGGACAAACAACTAAGGCTTGATCTATATCATGTTGGAAAAATAGTCGAGGCTTGATCCACCTCTTTTTACTTTTCTTTCTTTTAGTCTTTGACATTGTATGTTTGTGTATCTTGTCTTCCTACTACATATCATACACCTTGTGTATGTCCCTTTGTGCTTATGTTGGTTTAACATAGGACCTTGGATCCTAGGGGCTTGGCCACCTCTTTTGATCTTTTTTATCTTATACCATCCACATTGGTACACTTGGATCCCTACTCATGTGAATTCGTCTACTTTAGTGTGAGTTTGAAGCAATTTCCTCCTCTCACTAAAGTGGGCGCTAAATGTAGTGTAGAAAAATGTATCCCTTTGCATTTTCACACCTTTTTGGGTCCTCCTTGTTAAAACATAACTTATTTATGCCCTAATTGGTCCTATTCTACATCCACAAGCTTAATTAAATGCATTTTTCTAAGGATAATCCTGACATTTAACAAATGGAAAATCATAATTTAATATTTGAGGTTGTGTGTTCTAGATCTAGTGATCTAGGAATCATACACCACCTTGGGCATATTGGTCCCACCTAGGTCTTGGGACCTGATTTTAAATGTTGCATTATGAAACATAGAGAAATGGGAGAAGGCAATGAAGTCTAACCCCCTTTTTTCTAGTTAGGGTTTCATTCAAGATATTATGCGATCTATCCAACACTCAAGATATAATGTCTCAATCCCTTAACATAGTAGAAATTATCAGTATTATGCTTTCCATCAAAACTTACTGAACCTACCCCACAAATTTTAGCACCAGTAGGGTATGTGCAAGATCATGATGGGCCAAAAAGTGGCAATATGATGGGTATGTGGCTGACAACTTTTTTTTACCCAAAATTGATGAAATGAAAAGGGTTTTTAAAGGAGATTCTCATATTTCCACCAATATAAATTATGCTTCACTTTTAATTTAATAAGTAATTATTATTTATTTTCTATTCGAATTACGACTAAATTCCTAATTAATAAGATGATTGAAAAACATCTATAGCTTTCAAACAATATCACATTTTTTGAATCCAAAACATGCGTCACATTCTATGATTCACATACTATAGGATTAAAAAGAAAAAATGAATTTCATGAAGTTTTGACAAAGTTAAGGTGGTCATTGACATACGAGTTTTTATATTTTTTAAAAATTCTAATAAAAATTCATAATTAATTATTTACTTTGAAAAAAATAAAAAATATGCATCACATCGGGACATGAGTCCTCTACTTATATCTAAAATATTATAAAAAAATATTATCATTTTATTGTGGTTAGGGTGGTCAGACAGACACCTACTTCTTATTTTTTCCTTGAAATTTAAGTACTACTACATTGAAATTTCAAATTTTTACCAAATAGATTTTTTTTTCTTAAAAAAAACCTAGTAGTTTAGAAACTAAATTCAATGTGATACAGATTCTATTCCACATATTTTTTAAATAATATAGATAACTTATTCAAATTTTTACGTCAAGTTTCCCAACTTTGATTTTTCCAAATTTTTTGCCACATAAGGGCCTATTTTTTCTATGATGATCCTACACATACCCAGTATCATCTCCAAACATAACCAAGCCTCCATCATACTTTTCAAGTTTAACAAAATTATTCTTATCACTAGTCAAATGTTTGATGTGAGCAACCACTATCAATAATCCAATAGTTCGTTTCCTATTTAGCATGTAGGGAAGGGATTACAATACCTTCATTTTTTTGCTTCTCCAAAGGGCATTCCTTCATCTTTTTTTCAAAATTAGTAAAATTAGGTTCATCTTTTAATGCCAAGAACAAGCATTCCTTGTCATCAGGGTCTTCATAATCAGAATCCTCATCATATATACTATTGAGATTATGGATGCACAGTCCTTGAAGCTGCAGTCTTCAATGGAAGACCTTTGAGCTAGGAAAGATGATCAACCACAAAGAAAGTGTTGCAACAATGGAATGCTGATTAAAGACTCTATTGATATGATGAAAAAGATATATTACAAATGAACAATATGCTTGATTATATAGGCAAGAGGTAAACCCTAATATGCATGAGATGTTGCCAAGTGTTATAATCTAACAATATGTGACAACATGTGAACCATATCTAGATGATCATTAAATGATGAGATAAGTTCTAGAAGGAATCTTATCCCACAAACTAGGAAGGGAATATTATCCCATTTATTAAATGATTTATGCAACCTAGGACCTAATTAATTAAATGCAAGACCTAAGTTAACTTATGCTAGTGTAATAATTAATTAATTAATTAATTACACCAACACCCCCCCATAAGTGTAACTTAGGGAGGAAAATGCAATGATTATGCAAGATGATGATGGGTCCTGGCTACGAGGCCATGTTAGGTACCCATGTACATGAAGATGCAGAAAATCTCCCAGAACCAGAGAAAAGGGGAAAACCCAATGGGAAGAAAACCCCTCTCCAAAAAGGAGATGAAAATGCAGAAATGTGAGATAGGATGGGAAGGATGGAGGACTCCCAAATACCCCCCAAGTACACCATCTATCACATGGATACAATAGAGAGACTAAATAGCCCCCCCAAAAGATGATAGCACCTGCAAAAAAGGTAAGTGTCTCAAGACAGTACAAGATCCAATGTCGACAAACAACTTGTCTCCCTTTCGGAAGAAAAAAACCAACTGCAAGTGGAGAGATGCTTCCCATTCCGGATAGGAATTGAAGGAAGGAAGGATGAAGGTGGATGTCGATGATGTCTCTGAACTCTGATCAAATGTCTCATTGTCTGATGAAGAAGATGCCATAGTCCCAAACAATGAAGATGGTGACAAACTAGGACGATGCAAAAACTGATGCTGAACAATATCCTTAAACGGAGATGGAATTAATATGATGGAGACTTGACAGCCCCCCCTGAATGAAGTGTCCTCAAAACCACTGAAAGAAGTCTAAAGCAAATCCAATGGTGGATGCTGAAGAAACCTCAAATCCTAAATGGAATGATAGGGAAGAAGTCTTAGATATGAAATATCTAAATAGAGGAGTGATACCCCCTCAAGAATGTTCTCCAAACCTGTAGAAGTAGCCAAGTCAATGATGCTTGAAACAAAGCCATCCTATGATGCCAAGTCTGAAAAATTGAATGTGTCCTGATGGATGATGATGGTGGAAGCCTTAATCAATGACTCTGGATAAGGAATCACTGAATGTGAAGGGATACCAACTGTCTTTGATGAAGAAGAAGCACCAAAAGGAACCTTGTCAACCTCTTCGAAAAGATCAAGGCAATCAACCTCCTGCACAACAATAGCATCATGGGGAACCTGATCAGAAGAATGAAATTATGAATCATGACCATTGAGGAATGGTGGAGTATCTGAATCTCTGTAGATCTCCCAAAGCTTAGCCCAAAGAATGTGAGGACAATCACAATGATCAATATCATTCAAAACATCAGAATTAACTTGCATCTCACTGATCTCCAAAATAGTGTACCTACTGTAACTCCAAGAAAGTTCCAGAATTCCTTCACTTGGATGAGGAACTATACCAAATAGATGTGGCAACAAATCAAGTGATTGAAGATGGTGGCAGATCCCACCTCGCCATTGCTGATAGTTTCCCTTGTGCAACATAGTCAAAGGAGAATAATATGCAAGCCCCATAATGAGTTTTCTCCACAAAAATACAAAGACACTAACCTTCAATAGCAAGAAGAAGCTTCCAAATATGATGTACAAATAAAGCAGTCAACAAAGAATATTTTCTTTAGACTAAAACGAAATGGGCCAACCAAAATATATTTTGAATTTTAATATTGCAATTTGCAATTAAAAATCAAATAAGCCCGATTAATATTTAATCTGCAAAAAAAAAAAATTGATATATGTCGATGGACTATAGTCCAAAAAAAAAACCCCAAATATGTGAATGCCGATAGAAAATAAAGTGATGCCGACTGTGATTTAAATGAAGGTCGACAAATATATTTTTCTGCAAACTATAGACAGCCCCAAATAAAATTTTTTCCAATAACAAATGCAATAAGCCCTGATTTTTTCTGAAAATAGAAAATGGCCTACATATAAAAAAAAAATTCCTCAGAGGACAATTGGCTAGGATGATTTTTTGCTGCAAATTGTACGGATAGTACAATTGATTTTGCAAACCCTAAAAATACATCTGAAGCTCCTGGGATGATGTATCCGATTTTGATGAATGGGTAGGTGATCTTAGGGTTTCGAGGCCTTCTGAAGACAATGGTAAGCTCGGATCTGACTCTATCTACTTTAGAAATCAGCTTGGTCCCTAGGTGGAAACAAGTAGCCTTCAATGGAAACCTTTAGCCTACGGAGAATCTTGCACACCAACTTTCTTGATCGAGGGTTGACGTTTCACTAGATAAGCTCTGATACCATGTTGAGATTATGGATGCACAGTCCTTGAAGCTGTAGTCTTCAATGGAGGACCTTTGAGCCAGGAAAGATGATCAACCACAAAGAAAGTGTTGCAACAATGGAATGTTGATTAAAGATTCTATTGATATGATGAAAAAGATATATTACAAATGAACAAGATGCCCGATTATATAGGCAAGAGGTAAACCCTAATATGCATGAGATGTTGCCAAGTGTTATAATCTAACAATATGTGACAACATGTGAACCCTACCTAGATGATCATTAAATGATGAGATAAGTTCTAGAAGGAATCTTATCCCACAAATTAGGAAGGGAATATTATCCCATTTATTAAATGATTTATGCAACCTAAGACTTAATTAATTAAATGCAAGACCTAAGTTAACTTATGCTAGTGTAATAATTAATTAATTAATTACACCAACATATACTAGCATCCTCATTCACATAATATGCTCTATTAATCTTCTTACCTTTCCCTTCTTTCTCATATCTTTGTTTATTCCTCTTAGCTCTTTTCGGACACCTCGCAACATAATGACCAATTCCTCTATAACTAATGCATTTAAAGGGTAACTTATCTTCATACTTGCTGGAGTCTTTCCTCATCCTTCTCACAAAGTGAGCTTCTACTTCATGAATATTTTCTTCATCTAGATCTTCAACTTTTGTATCCTTTAAAGCAATCTCTGATTTGAATCCATTTCTCAAATTTGGTTTCCTCATCTCATAAGATATTAGAGATCCCAACAACTGATCTTTAGTGTAAGTCTTATAATCTATAGTTTGTTCAATAGCACATACCTTTTCATTGTAAGCATTAGGGAGAGTTCTAAGAATCTTCTTTACAGTCCTAGATTCATCTATAGTAGCACCAAGTCCTTCTCATTCTAGCAACTACCTCATCCAATCTCTATGCATAAGCTTTAACATTTTCATCTTTAGACATATGTAGGAGCTCAAATTGTGTCTCCAAATTCTATAATTTTGCCTCTTTGACCCTTTCATCACTTCATGTGCCTTTTCTAGAGCATCCCATACTTTCTTAGTAGTCTTTAAATTCTAAACTTTAATCAACTCAAAATGTACAAGACTATTCTTCAAAATGTACTTCATCTTATTTTTTGCTTCATGTGCCTTGATCTCATCAGTCGTACTTGGACCATTAGTAGGAGGAGTGTAAGGATTCTTGTAAGCTTTCTTCACATCATATCCACAATACTCCAAATATTCTTCCATCAATATCTTCCAAAGAGCATAATTAATTCCATCGAACCTCATATAATCATCAATAACTTTGCTAGCCATCCCAGACCTTCCTTAAGTGGTTACACTCTTCTCCAAGGAATCAAGCTTTGATACCAATTGTTGAACAAGAAAATTGAGAGGGGGGTGAATGAGTTTTCAAAAATTTAAACCTTTTATAACATTCATCGAAACTTATATCAATCACAATTCTTAATTTTGCTAAAATGATCAAACATTAAGTGCAAGTGCAGAAACTGAAAACCATCACACAAACAAAAAACTAGATTTACGTGGAAAAACCAATAAGGGAAAAACCACGGTGAGGATTAACTCACACTATAAAGAATATCAAAACTAATTACAAAAGGCTCACTACCAAAACAAGGACTCACTATCTGAATTAGGAATCACTGTCCAACAGAGCTAACAACCTAGAGGGATTACTACCACAGAGATACAAAGAAGATAGAAGAGATATGCTACAAAGAGAAAACAATCTCAATGCAATAGAGATTAACACCATAAATTTCTCAACCACTTGCATACATGCATGAATGATAGAGTATACCTTCAACTCACTACATCTAAAAACTCATCATTTAGGCTTTGCACTAATCTGCCAAACTCGTATCACACACACCAATTGATTCGCATCTATTTCACATCTATTTTCTCTATTTCTTTGCACTTATCTCTCATTATACCTCTTTCACCACTAACTCATCCTATATTTATACCATCTTCAACTTTGAAACATATCCAAAGTCGGTGATCCATTAAAAAATTCAAATTAGGTCGGTGCCAAAAAATCCTAAGGTGAAATTAGAATGAGGGCGACCCAAACACATGCTTAATGAGGACCCAAAGAGATCCAACATGCTTCATCAACTTCGAAGATAGTGTTCAACACAAGGTTGGCCAAACCAGTGTAAAACACATGGAACAATTAAGAACGATCCTTCCAAATACTGAAATTAGCTTCATCACAATCATAATAACTTAACTCTAGAACCACAAGTCATAAGACTTTACCAAAGAGAAATCCAAACCAACAAGTTTTCTCTTGAAACTCAACCAGAAACACAGAAAACCACAGTTCACAAAAGGTGAACATAGCTTGCACTGTACAATGAATTAGGAACCAAAAATATGCATATAGCAGCTTCCAACAGTCATGACGAATATATATATAAACCACACAAACATAGGAACAAATCCCGAAGCAAAACCTAGAGCAACCATTGAACACCTACAACCTTTCTTCAATACAATTTTCTCAATATCCTCAACACGAATAACCAATAACTTGCAACCATGAAATTAATGAAAACAACAACCAGTTAATAACCAATTGACCAGTTGACATCAATGAAAACACCTTTATTCTTTTCATTTTTTTTATAGGAGTTGCATATGATTGTGTTGATGTTGAGTGAAGGTCACTTTAATGCTTGTGTTATCTTAGAAGGGCAATATCCTAAGCCATTTTTTGTCTCTTTTGTGGTAGGCTCTATAGGAATATGGATGCCTTGCTCTTTCTTTGCACATCCTTTTCCATTATAACCAAGTTGTTTCATAAGCTTGTAACCTCTCCCATAATTTTTTTCCATTTCTTTCGGGTTTGGTGGTTGTTGATAGTCTATCTCATAAAAAAAAAATGTATAGCTTGTGTCTTCTTCTAAAGTAGATGAGGTAGATGGTTGTGAGAATTCCTTTGAATTTTTCATTGACATTACTATTGGTTTCTTTTTCTTTTCATTATATTTTGTTGTTATCTTATATTCTCTCATGAATGTTGGTGTGAAATCCAAGGAACCCGAATCATCTTCCAACAACTTAGTAAGTTCATCAATGTCTATTTCATATTCTTTCTCTTCTTTTGTGACTTCTTGTGGTGTACTAGATTCCAATGCTTCTAAAGGATCTCATCCTTCTCTCTTGACCACCAAGAAACTTTCAAGTCCAAATTTTGTAATGTTACCTATACAACGCCAATAGGTAATGTAATGACTCTGAGCGGTTATTTTCCTATGTTTTCAAATTCATGAATAGATAAAGAATCAGGTTTAATATCATTTTTACTCATTCAAATTATTTCCAAAAATATCACACTACACACATTCAGAACTAAACCATTTTCAATAAGGGTTCGTTCTATCGCAATTTCATTGATGTAGATTATTATGTTGAAAGCTTCATATTTATTTTGAATTTCTAAGGGAGGTAACTCACATTGGTGAAAAACTATGTCCAAGTTCATTTCATTCTGTAGACACCTAAAAATGGTCTGGAGAATCTAATTAATTAAATACGACTTATTTGATTAATTTATCTTAAATTCATCTACTTAGTAAATAAATAGAAATATTTATTTATATTAAGTTCATTATTAATTCTTCTATTTCTCTCCTAATTAAATAAACAAAATTAAAAACTTTGTTTTATTTAATTATTATCATCATATTATTTCTCTCTTAATTAAATAAACAAAATTAAAAACTTTGTTTTATTTAATTATTATCATTATTACTTCTTTTACACTTCTATCATAAATTAAATACACAACTTAAATAATTTGTGTTATTTAATTACCTCATCACATTTCTTCTTAATTAAATAAAGATATTCTAAAATCTTTTATTTAATTATTATTCTCCTTTTGTTTTAATTTAATAAAAAAACCCTATAGTTTGATTTATTAAATTATTCAATCCTCTTTTTGCTAAATTTAAATAAATTAAAATTATTTAAATTTATGCATAAATTTTATACCACTATTCACTCACCAATAAAATTAAATTTTCAAAATTTAATTAATGGCACTGTCATTCACGGGAAGAGCTTCGGGGACAAACCTGCAGGAAGTTCTCTCAACCACCTTCCACCCACCTTCCCTCTTATCTTGCCTGGTGTTTTCATGGGGAGAAACCATCCTCCATGATCAGCTCCATCTTCTCATCCCATGCCCTTCAATTCTCCAGATTGAATCACAGCCCCTTATCCCATATCCCTGTGTAATTGTGCTACTGTGCAAGCTATAAATACAACTCTTGGGCTACAGGAAATGGATCCCAACTTATACAATCTTACTCTGTAGGTTTCCAAAGCATCCAGCATTCATCCAGCATCTCCAGCATTCAGCATTCAATCAAACATCCATCCAACATCTCAATTATGGTAGTTTACTATAGTTTCTTTCTTAGAAGCTTTGCTGTAGAATCATTCTAGTTGCATAGTTAATCATATTAGAATAGAATAGCTTAATTCTCATTCTCTAAGTGTCATTTCAATAGTTTAATTAGCTTCTAAATCTGAGAGTTAAGTAGATTAGAGAGATCTTTAGAGTTAGAGAGCAATAGGATAGATTTCTGAAGATTTGTAGTTTAAATTAGTTTAAATTCTTTAAATCTTAGATGCAATGTCCTATTTAGAAGCGTAGATGCATGTTTAACTTGTTTTCCCCATTCTACCGCTTACAAATTGGCGCCCACTGTGGGGCATAACCCCATATTTTGATTAATTTTTGAGAAAAGTGTTCTATAGGTATCGGCATGATAGTTTTCGCTGAACCGTGACTTTCTACAGTGCGCCAGGTTTCTGTTACAGCACGCCAGGTTTCTGTTACAGCGCACCAGGTTTCTGTTATAGCGCGCCGAGTTACTGTTCCAGTGCACCGCTTCACTGTCCTTAAAATCACTTTTTTTTTATCTAGATCTGATGCGTCCGCGGCCAGATTTTTTTTTGTCTAATTTTGGATAAAATTTATCAATCCTAGGATAGAAATGGATAAAATTTATCAATCCTAGGATAGAAATGGATAAAAATTGATCAATCCTAGGATAGAAACTTCACATTTTTTTTTTGGGGATTAAAATTGAACATCATACTTTTTATGGAGCAATATCTCCATATAGATTAGATCATTTGTCTTTTGGGTTTTAAAAGTGAACAATTTTTCTGCTGTGATTGGGTGATAGGTTTATGCTCCCCCCTTTACTGGGTGCATCAGAATACCAGACTCACTATAATTTATGCATTTTAAAGCTTTTTAAAACCTTTAGACAGGCCTGCCGTAGTGGGAAAAAGTACTCACCCTACGGGAACAACCTGAGTGGGGACAGCCAAAAGCCATGGTATTCCAACCCACTTAAAAATTTATGTGAATTTGGGGAAACCCTCTTTCAACGGAAGTGTGCAGGATAACCATCCCCAAAATCTTTGTTCTAAAGATTGGGAGGTCTCTTGAGGGAGTTTATCCATTTACCGCTCTGAATGGAAACCCTATCTAAGAACCTAGAACTAGAAGCACACTTGTCAGTTTCTAAACATTGTAATATTCGGCGGTGCAGGGGCGGGGAAGAATCTACCCTCAAGCACTCACCATATAATTACCAAGGATTGTTTTCTCAGGGGATCCGGTATCCACTTTCGTCACTCTGAGTATGCACTTGGAAAAGACAAAAACACAGGCGCCCTCTAGGGGGTGACATGGCTGTGTGAGTAGACGCAATTCCAAGCTATGGGTCGTTTGAGTATATAACGATGACCTTTGTCTCTAGGAGTGAGTCTACCTGAAGTGTCTTATATGTTATAAACCAGTGAAAATAAAAAAGAATCATGCTTGATTCTTAAGAACATACACTATCTGTTTAGATTCTAGGATTTTTAAAGACAACCATTCTATTCTTGCTTGCTGTGTTTTCTCTCATTAAATTCAGATAAGATCATCACAAAAAAAAATCCTCAAAATCAAAACACTTGTAGAATTCTCATGATTCAAGATTGGGTATCCACCAAGTTTGTCAAGAAATCTCTTGTCAAACGAATCAGAAAACCAAAGAAAACACTTGCATACAAACAACTTCTGAGAAAGCAACGATTTCTATATCAAAGCAGGAAAGTTCTACTCCAACATAGGACTTTTATTCATAGGTATCACGATTTCTCTAGAGGTTATACGGATGACTATGCTATAGCTCCCTTAGATTCACAAGCATTTTATCAAAGAAGAGCTCTTAGGCAACACCACAATCACAGTCAAAGAATTCGTCCATAATACATCCCACAACCAGCCATACAATACGATACCAGACCAAGTGAGTTTCATAGAATAAGATAGTTTCTATCTTAGCACCTCATGGTTCTGTTTTAGCGCTTTGGGTTTCTGTTCCAACACTTAGGGTCTCTATTTTAGCGCTTCAAGTCTCTGTTCCAGCGCTTTGGATATATGTTCCAGTGCGTCAGGTCTTTGTTCCAGCGCGTAAGGTCTCTGTTCTAGCACTTTGGGTCTCTGTTCCAGCATGTAGAGTCTCTGTTTTAGCGCTTTGTGTCTCTGTTCCAGCGCGTTACTCCTCTGTTTTAGCACGTCGTGTCTCTATTTTAGTGCTCCATAAAGTCAGAAAAATAGAGAGTTGATAGGACATTTTGTCAGTTTTCCCATATCAATAACAAGGTTTTCATCAATCCAGAACATTTTTTTTTACAGTCCAAAACACTTTGGTCATACAAAAGGAAAACTTTACCATTACACCTAGATTTTGAAACATCTTGCAAAGTGTCATTATCACCAAATCTGAGATTTTCTATCAAAATTTCCCTATCAAGGATTTTTATCATCCTTCCATCACAAAACTAGACAAGAACTAAATCAGATTTTAAATCAAAACCTTGACACTTATCCAATCAAAGATCAAAGTCTAGAGTAAAATTCTAACGTTTGTATGCCTATTTTCACATGATCAGCATATCAAAGACAACAACAACAAGAAAACAAAAGAATAGTAGCCATGGCTGAAGAAAACCCTTGGGGATGATATAGCAACATTGATCCTCTCACTAACTCACATGAGAAAGAAATAACTGCAGAGGAAATTGAGAAAGTTCAACATGACCCTCATTTCCATAAATTTATGGAAAAGATGCTAGAGCAAGATATGGAAAAGTATCTTCTATTATTAGCTGACAAAGGTGCTAAGCTTCCTAAAGACTTTGATGTTAATCAACTCAAGGAAACAACCACACCCAAGACAACTAGTGTGGAAAACCCAAATCAAATAGATGCTTTGACAAAACAAATCCAACAGTTACAATTATAGTTCCAAAACAAGGGCCAACAAAGAGATATTCCTTGCAAGACATTTTCCCTTATCCATTCGATCCAAGCATTAACATGATACCATTTCCATGGTATTGTGAATACCCAACATACAACAAATACAATGGGACAACCGATCCATTTGATCACGTACAGGAATTTCGAGCCATGAGCATAGAGTTCGCACACAAGGACTCTTACTACGATTATTTCCAAGAAGCTTAGGAAACACTTGCATGGAGTGGTTTTCTAAATTGGAACCTGGGATTCAATCCTTTGAAGAACTAATCAATAGGTTCATAACACACTTCTCATTCAACATCCAACATGGGGTAACCTTAAAAGAACTCTACAACACCAAACAAGAAAAGGGTGAAAAGTTTCTTTCCTTTTTCCAACGATGCAGAAGGCTATTTGCTAAATACCCTAAATCTATTCCTGAAGAGGAGAAGATAGAGATGTTCATTGATAACTTAGTGGATGACATGAATTACAAATTGGATTTACAATGTCTATCTACATTTGAACAAGTTATCGAAAAGGGGCTCAAAATCGAAGAGGCTCTCATCAAAAGAGGAACAATCAAACACTTCATTGAAGGTTCAAACAATAACAATTCCTCTAACAACAACAACAAAAAGCCAAGATTTTGGAAAAAGAACAAGAATACTGATACCATGATCGATACACACACATCTAAACTAGTATTCACCTTAACGCCAACCCCTACAAACAAACAAAACAATGGTCTTAATGTCAAACAAAGTAGTGATCAAGGGAATAATCAGAACAGTGGAGAAACAAAAACTCAATCATTCCAACGACCATCCAATAAACAAAAATTCATGCCATTAGGACAATCATTGGAATCAGTCCTCAAAGAACTTTTAGACGAAAAACTCATTCAAGTACAAGAGGCTAGAAATTGGGACCCTCAAGTCAAACCATCATGGTGGAATGACTTACATTACTGTCACTACCATCAAAATAAAGGCCACATGACTAAAAATTGTTGGCAATTAAAACATGCGGTACAAGACCTTATAGATCAAAAGAAAGTATTTATAGAGGGACACGAAACAAACAAAGATCATACGACGTTCAAAAATCCTCTACCCAATTATCAGAAGGGAGAATCCTCTTCCACAAACACCAAAGGTAAAAATGTTGGTTATGTTTATGACATAATGATCCTTTGTTTTTCTACTACCAAGGAGGATGAAGAGTTATGCGACCAAATCAATCAGAACAATGACATTACATCTACCAATTTGGTACAACATATGGACAAATCTGAAAACCAAATTAACGTAATCACACTCAAAGGGAAACCAGAGTACCAACCTATTAATGCCACAACAAGGGCACAATCCAAAGTTATATTGAAAGGAGCATCAATATCATCCCCATCTGTGGATCCTCCCTCTAATCAATATGATCTCATCGATCAATTGCAGAAAATACCGGCACAAATATCCATCTTGGAACTTTTAAAGATTTCCCCATCACACAAAGAGGTTCTTGAACAAGCTCTTGTATCAACCATGGTACCTAACAATTTGGATGTGTGTCAGTTCCAAGCTATGGTGGGACATCTATCTGCACCTCATTGCCTTTCATTTTCTGAACATGATGATGTATCACTCACCCATCCGCATAATTTTGTCCTTCACATTGAAGTCCTCATCCATAAACACCGTGTAAAGCGTGTCCTAATAGATGGAGGGGTTGGTTTAAATATTTGTACCTTAAAGCTGATTCATGCACTAGGATACTCAGAGGAAGCCATTGATACAAGAAGAAAAATCACAATCAAAGCATATGATGAGGAAGAAAGGTCCTCTAAAGGGTTGATCATATTACCCATTCAAGTGGGACCTATTGTCCAAAAAGTGGTTTTCCAAGTCTTAGATAGGGAACTGACATACAACATACTATTGGGATGCCCTTGGATACATGATATGTAAGCAGTACCTTCTACCTATCATTAATGCCTAAAATTTCCCATCAATGGGCAGGAGGTAACAATCACAGTAGACTACAATGACACCCAAGCTTGTCATACATTGAAGACATCTCAGGATACATTCATACCTCACAATAGAGAAGTTAGCACATCAGATGGTGAGCAACAGCAGAACTTCATATCAAAGTGGCTTCCAAAACAACAAAAATCACAAGAGATAAGGGTGGCACAATCTAACCCTTCAAATGTTGAAAAACAATTGGCTCCACTCTCACATCAATTCACCAAGGAAGTACAGATAAGTGACAAAGGAATAAGTGAATATGGTGTTGGACACTCATTTCATCTATCACAAATGTTACCCTCCTTACAAATGTATGGACAGCCATCTACAATCACCCAAAATTCAGAACAATCTACAACAGCATTAGATGGCAGATTTGTAAAAGTTGGGAACTTAGATGAAGAATCAGAAGATAAGGCCATACTAAATTGGCTTTATAAGGATGAGGAAGCATCCACTTCCACAAGTAATATCATAGAGACAAATCAATATGGAAAGGGAAAAACTATTCTGGAGAAGATGGGATATTCAAGACAGGGACCTCTTGGGTTAAGGAAACAAGGCATAACATAACCAATCCAGCCTCTTACGCTCCAACATAAGGATAAAATGGGACTAGGATATGCAGCAGAACAAGGATCTCTTGATGGAGGGAAACAAAGTGTAACAGAACCAATCCAAGTCCTCGCAATTCAGCAAAATGGCAGAACTGGACTAGGATACACCGAAGAAGCAAGAGCAGAAATCACCAATAAAACTAAGGAGTGTATTCTTCAAATACGGGATAACTCTGAAACAGATTCAAATGAATATGAGTGGGACAACTTATCAGATGTTTCCTATGAAGATATTCAGATCGACATTATCAAAAAGTATACCCCCAAACACGAGGAGGGTCAAAGCTCAAGTTTTAATCCTATTGTCTTTGAAACACAAAATTTTGATGACTCAAGTGAAGATGAACGGACATCGACTGAGACAAATGATGTGGAAGAAAATGCCTTTGTAGGCCTCGACATAACCACTAACAACCTAGATGACATTTCCATCTGAGCTTTCACAATCGCTAACCTCAACCCATCTAATGATTCGTTGCCTTTACTGCATCCTGAGCTTATCGAATGGGAATCCCAACACCCTATTGATCTCCCTGTTTTTGACAATGATTCTGCCATTATTAACTACCTTTGCTGTGAGGAATCTGATACTTTTTCTACCAATACTTCTTTTAATGATGCTTTTAGGCAGGAGGATTCCAAGCCTTTCAGTTGCAAAAATATGAAAGTAAAAAATGGATCTAATGGTGAAAACCATTCTATGGTAGTATTTGATCCTAAAATAGTAAAAACAAAGAACACATCCAATGGTGAAAACCTCATTGAGGCACCAAAGGATGGAAGGTTTGACATCCTCCCACAACATTACCATGAAAGATCATTAGTGTTGATAGAACCCACACAGTCTATTGATATTGGCATAGTAGAGAAAGTAAGAATCCTACACCTGGTAGCATCCATGACAGATACAGAAAAGCCAGATTTTATCAAATTCTTTGAAGAACGATGCATCAATTTTGCTTGGTCATACTCTGACATGCCAGGCTTAGACACATATCTCATTATGCATCACTTATCCTTACCAGCTGGCACTAAACCAGTAAAACAAAAGCTGAGAAAAATGCATCCACATGTTGCATTATTAGTAAAAAATGATTTGAAGAAACTACTAGATGCTGGATTTATCAAATCTATTGATTATGCGGAATGGATATCCAACATTGTACCTATTTCAAAGCCAGATCACACCATTAGAATATGTACTGATTTCCAGGATTTAAATAAAGCATGTCCAAAGGATGATTTCCCTTTGCCAAACATAGACATGATTGTAGATCTAATAGCTGGCCATCAAATGCTATCACTCATGGATGGATTTTCAGGATACAATCAAATCAAAATAGCTCCTGAAGACCAAGAAAAGATAGCATTTACATGTCCATGGGGCACCTTTTGCTGGAATGTCATGCCTTTTGGGTTAAAGAATGCAGGAGCTACATACCAGCAAGCTATGACAACAATCTTCCATGACATGATGCACACCTTCATGGAGGACTATGTGGATGATATCTTAGCCAAGTCTCACAGCAGGGAAGGACATCTAGAGATACTGGCCAAAATATTTGACAGGTTGGAAAAATTCAAAGTCAGATTAAATCCTAAGAAATGTGCCTTTGGAGTAACATCAGCAAAACTCCTTGGATACATAGTTTCTACAAAAGGAATTGAAGTAGATCCAGCAAAAGTCAAAGCCATCATGGAAATTCCACCTCCTAAGAATATCAGTACATTAAGATCTCTACAAGGACGACTACAGTCCATCAGAAGATTCATCTCTCAACTAGCAGATCAGTGTCATCCATTCAATCATCTTTTGCATAAAAATGTGTCTTTTAAATGGGATGAACAGTGTGAGAATACTTTCAACCACATCAAGCATTATTTAATGACACCACCAATATTGGTACCACCCAGTAAAGACAGGCCATTGTTGCTATATGTCGCAACAACATATATTTCTTTAGGAGCCTTGCTAGCACAAGAGGATAAAGAAGGAAAGGAACAGGTTATATACTATATCAGCAGGACACTCAATGGACATGAAGTAAACTACACCTTCATTGAAAAATCATGCTTAGTAGTAGTATTTGCAACACAAAAATTGTGACACTATATGCTCACTCACACTGTCAAGCTCATTGCAAAAATTGATCCTGTCAAGTATTAACTGAGCAAAGTAGCTTTAACAGGAAGGTTGGCAAAGTGGGTCATGCTCCTTAGTGAGTTTTACATCCAATATGTTGAAAGGCGAGCTATCAAAGGACAAGTCATCACCGACCAATTAGCAGAAGCTCCATTATCAGACGGTCATCCTATGACCATGGAATTTCCTGATGCGGATATCCTCAACGTTACAACACAACCATGGCAACTCTACTTTGATGGATCCTACACACAACATGGATCAAGGGCAGGAATTTTATTTGTCACACCTCTTGGGCACACGATTCCACGATCTTACAGGCTTACCTTCCGTTGCACTAACAATGTGGCAGAATATGAAGCTTTGATCCTTGGAATTAAAGTAGCTATTGACTGGAAAATCATAGAACTATAGGTGTATGGAGACTCCCAGTTAATCATCTATCAAGTCAACAATGATTACCAAACTAAGGATGACACACTGATTTTATACAAGAGGCTAGTAGATGATCTAAGAAAATACTTCATAGAAATCAAATTTGAGCAGATACCAAGATCAGAGAACAAAGCAGCAGATGCCATGGCCATAATAGCATCTCTTCTACAAATGCCTGAAATGCAAGATCGTTATCGATTTATTGTAGAACAAGTGTCAAATCCTGCATACGCAAATCCCAAATCCCAAACCATAAGCCTTTTGGATAGTATCCAATCTTCCATTTATGGAGACATTTATACTTACCTAAAAGATAATATCTTACTGCCAGATCTTTCCCGCAACCAAAAGCGTAGCTTCATACGCCAATCTGCCAAACATACCATTATTGTTGACACCCTTTACCGTTGAGGCCTAGATGGTACTCTTTTGCGTTGTTTAGAACATAATGAATCCGCTTCCGCTTTACATGAGGTCCATGAAGGAATTTGTGGTACACATTCAAGTGGATTATCTTTAGCCAAGAAACTCCTTCGTTTGGGGTATTACTAGCCACACATGGAGGAAGAATCTTATAAGTTTGTCAAGAGATGTCCAAAATGCCAGATTCATGGCAATCTTATACATGCACCAGCATAGGAGCTACATCCATTCACAACTACATGGCCTTTCTGTCAGTGGGGATTAGACCTGGTAGGGAAAATTAACCCATCTTCATCTAATGGACACAAGTTCATTATCACAGCAACAAAATATTTTACAAAATGGGTGGAGGCGGTTCCCTTAACCACAATCACTGGGAATCAAATATCATCTTTCATACTTAATTATCTCATTTGTAGATATGGGATACCCCAGTCGATCATTACAGATAATGGTAGGCCTTTCAAGAACCAAGACATCCAAGAGTTGTGTGAAAAGTTCCACATCAAACATCGCTTTTCAACCCTGTATTACCCTCAAGGTAATGGACAGGTAGAAGCTTCAAACAAAACAATCCTAAAGATTCTCAAGAAGACTGTAAATGAGGTAGGGCGTGATTGGCACGTTCAGCTTAACCCTGCTCTTTGGGCTTACATGACTAGCATTAGAACACCAACAGGAGCTACGCCATATGCTCTTGTTTATGGATCAGAAGCAATATTACCTATCGAGGTAGAAATTCCATCCCTTCGAGTTTCACTAAAGGGACTCATTTCAGATGAGGATTATAGGATCTCTAGACTTCAAGAATTAGAGCTACTTGATGAACGTCGACAACAAGCTGTCAATCATTTGACAGCCTATCAACAAAGAATGTCTAGGAACTATAATCATAGGGTTAAGCCTAGAGTCTTTCAGATTGAAGACTTGGTCCTACGCGAAAACCCTAGAAATCAAGCAGACAGAGAAAAGAAGGGAAAGTTCGAACCCAACTAGATAGGGCCTTATGTTATCATATCAGTCTATGGATCAGGAGCATACCGGCTATCTACACCTGAAGGAGACATGTTGGAGGAGCCCATGAACAACATTCATCTCAGGCGATTCTACACTTGAGGATATCTAGTGCACGGTCAATAAAGTTGTCTTGATGAAAACCTGGCAAACAGGCGTCATGATGACAGAAAAAAGAGAAAAAACCAAAAAAAAATACAATAAAAATAAAAATACAAAGAAAAAGAAAGAGGACACAATAAAAACAAGTGATGAAAACCTGGCAAACAGGTGTTACTTGTGATTTTCACCAAACTCCTCTATCTATTAGGTACAGTTTTGTTACGATTGTTTCCTTTCATATCATTTCCATCTATCATTTGAGATAATCATTATCACTATTCATGTCATGGCAAGGATATCATGTTTTACCCTGGCTTGGGGGCAACATCCTAGTGTTATCTGGTACAAATGGACTTTCAACTTAAATGGAAAGGCAGTCAAACATGACAACATCAAGTGATGATACTTGAAAAATCCAAAAACATCAGAAAATCCATCAAAATCCAAAACATTAGAAAATCCATCAAAATCCAAAAACATCAGAAAATCCAAAATCCAAAAACATCAAAAAATCAAAATACAAACATATCAGAAAATCAGAAAATCCATGCAAAAACATTCATAAAATCGAAAACACAAAAATAGAGTCTACATCAATTGAAAGTGGAGTCTGTGTCAGTCGAACTACATGGTCTCGACGTATATAACGTAGGCAAGACTAATCTTTGATCAGTCCCCGAGACCCCTAGGATAGGTCTTTAGGTTACATCATTTGGTCAAAAGTCTGGGAATATCATGCAAACATCTACACACACATTTCAACACTGATGATCTAATCTGAATAATGATTTGAAAATACATTAAGTAGAATTTGAATTGTTGTACTTTTTACTTTTTTCCGTTTGCTTATCATTTCTTTGGAGCTACTCGATGATGTATTGAACTAGAGAAGCAAGGAAGGAGAATGATACCTTTTTTCTTTTTGTTTGTTGTTTGTGAGTTAGTCATTATTATTTTGTGAATTGTCGCGGGAAGTGCTCTACCAAGTATCATGGATGACATTCCGATTCACTTAAGAAAATGATTAATTCTTGTTTTTTTACGCAAGAAATGCTCAGGTGATCATTGGTCTATCTTATACCGTGATGCTTGTGTTCACTTGCAATATCAAATATCATGAAAGAAATGCTCAGGTCATCATTGGTCTATCTTATATCATTGATTCTTGTATTCGCTTTCAACATTTTAAAATAAATCTCAGTGATGATACAAAGCAGAATAAAATGATTATTGAAATGACACTTAGGTTTGCAATGATAAAATAATATCACATGGTTAACATAGATTGCATTCATAATAATACATCTACAGAGTACTGGTTGCACAAGTTACAAAGATTCATTCACAAATAATGTTATCTTTTCTTATTAAAGATTGAGTATACTTGACACATACAATTTTCATAATGACATGCATATAAAATCATTCCTTCATCTCATCATAAATTTCACAATAAACATCTCATTTCGTGGCATCATATACACGTTATGTTACATCATGCATTTACGTCTCATCACATTGTCATTATCATGTAGTTGCAAAATCATCATTTATTGCATACATATAGAGGACATTTTACATCATTTCATTTACATCTCATTTCATATATCATATACCCATACATCATTCTATCTATCACATAACATCTCATTACACACATCATTCATTTATATCTCATTCTATACTACATTTTATCCATTATCATTTCATTTACATCTCATTTATATATCATATACCCATACATCATTCTATCTATCACATAACATCTCATTACACACATCATTCATTTATATCTCATTCTATACTACATTTTATCCATTATCATTTCATTTACATCTCATTTCATATATCATATACCCATACATCATTCTATCTATCACATAACATCTCATTACACACATCATTCATTTATATCTCATTCTATACTACATTTTATCCATTATCATTTCATTTACACCTCATTTATATATCATACATCATTACATTTCATTCGTACATCATTACATTTTCATCATACATCATTACATTTCATTCATACATCATTACATTTTCATCATACATCATTATCATTTCATTTACACCTCATTTATATATCATACATCATTACATTTCATTCGTACATCATTACATTTTCATCATACATCATTACATTTCATTCATACAACATTACATTTTCATCATACATCATTACATTTCATTCATACATCAATTACATTTCATTCATACATCATTACGTTTTCATTAGTACATCATTCATTTACATTTCATTATATAAAATCATTCATATCCATTATCATTTCATTCATCATTCATTTACATCACATTTTATTTATCTTACATTGCATCTCATTAAGAAAAGAAATACATCATCAATATCATATCACATCATCATTAATGCATCCATACAAGCTAGTAAAATAAATCATCATAAAACATAGAAATGACAATGCATCCATCACATCAATCATGTAGAACACATCATAAGATCAATGCATCCATCACATAAATCAGGTAAAACATATCATAGATCAATCAAACCACTGCACATATATATCTCATCAAGTGTCAAGTATACAATGAAGTCTGAAAAGGATGAAAATAACATCATGTCAAAAATGGCTGTATATGTCTCTCAAAGGGTACACAACTGATATCAAGTAGTACTCATACCAGAAGGAGCAGGTCTCACCCCAGTATCACGACTGCCACCAAATGTCCCAGGATCTCTCAGATCTCTTGGATCCCTCGGGAGAGGCTGCGTCACACCTCTGCTCTCTTAGGATATATATGATGTATGAACGAAATGTAATGTTGTATGATGAAAATGTAATGATGTACGAATGAAATACACCTCTATATGGATCCCTCGAGACTGAGCATAACTGACTCTCTACTCTGGGGGGCAAAGCTCATGATAGCGGCTCCTGTAGAACTCAATCTTAGCACCTACTCGCATCGCCTCTCGCATGTAATCTGCCACAGAGGTCCCATCTGCCACTCTCTGCAATCTCTCTGCAGTAGCCTGTGCTGTCTCTGCCGTCTGTCTAATAGTATCTCGCTCTGCAGTCAAGGTTGTGATCTGTGTCTGGGCAGTGGTCAATTGTGCTCATACACCTACTAGCTGAGCCTGTGCAGTCGCTGCTACCTATAGAGCCCCATCTCTCTCACCAACCAGAGAGGTAATCTGTGTCTGTGCAGTAGCTAGCTATGCCTACATCTGAGCCTGTCTGTGCTAGTAATCCCTGCACTTGTGCTAGCTATCCCTGTAAGGTATGAACCTACACCTGTAAACCTGCAACCTCTGATTGATCTGCCAACAAGGAAGCAACAGTCTGCCTCTTACGAGGTGCACTAGAAGATGGCTCTGAAGTACCCGCTACGCTCGGTCTCCCCCCATCTCCGCCATCATCATCATTGCTACCATCACTGCTATCCTCGCTGCTATCGGTACTCTCATCACTGTCAGTCTCCGAGTTGCTCTCCACATCCACATCTACATCCTCCTCTCTCCCCCATCGCTGACCAACCTGACCACCCACTGCTGGTGCTGGTGCTGGTGCTGCTGGTGCTGGTGCTGGTGCTGCTATTGCTATCTGGTACTGGCTCATCCGGAATAGTAATACGTGGAGGAGGGTGCAGAGCCAGAAACTATCCATACTCAGGAGTAACAGGTGCCTCGACAATATCCCATCGCATATCCCATGTCGATGGCTGTAGAGCACGATAACCCTCAACAAGTGCCCCATAAGGCAAACTGGGACCCCAATCACTGACATCTATCTGACGTCGTCCATAATGCGCTACTCCCTATGGCATACACTACACAATACCATACTGCCTATAGACGCTACGAAATAGGAATCGCTCCAAAATCCTGGGGCTCTTCCCAATCAAATACATCGAATCGGCTAAGAACCCCAACTCAATATCATCATCATCCCAGTCATCACAGTCTAAATACAGACACCAGGTCACCATCTCCACATCATCGATAATCTTCCTCCAATAATCTAGCTTACCCATCATATGCTGGGTAGGCCTGCCTCTGTAACGAAACACATAGGGTCTCGTCATTGGTCTCGCTAACACCGGCATGGGACACGTAACGGCAATATGCTCCTATGCCCATACCTGGAGAAGGGTAGCTCCCGCTGATAAACTACACATGCCTATGCCCCAAGCATGCACATGCCCCAAGCGTATCTCATCTTGTGCACCACCATGCCCTCTAAAACTTGACCCCATCCGAGAGATAGACCCTTTGACCTCTTATCAGGACAAAGGAATCCACCAATAAAGCCGGCCAAAACTGAAGGAAGTGGAGCATATGACTCATAAATATCTATCCATGGAACCCACTCTCCCGCAACATGGGGATCCTGAAAGACTCTCTGCATAGCCTCTACCCCACCAACCTCCTCTGAATCATGCACTACAATCTCTCCAACAAAATGAATGCAAAGAATACGCCATACATCCTCTGGCATCACAGTCATCTTGCCAGTAGGTAAGTGGAAGGTGTTGTGGTCACTATGCCACCGCTCTGCTAAGGCTGTCAACAGACCCTTATTAAGTCTAATATGGGGCATATTCAGTAATGTCGCTAAACCGCAAGTGGTAATATGCTGTCTCTCATCAGGTGAAAGTCACTGTATCATATCAAAAGGCCAAGGGAACTGCTCTCGCACCTGGATAACATCTAAATGCTCCTGTTATCATACAAATAAAACATTTTAATCAAAATATCAAACATCAGGAGATCATCAAATTTTTAAAAATTGTGCTTTACCTATCAAACTATCAATTTATCAAGGAACCCTCATCTATCGATCAGGTTCATTCCTTCAGAAAGTTTAATTATTCCTCGCTTATCATGAGGGTAATTATTATCAATCAATAGATCTCGCTCATCATGAGATCGTTTACCATTTATTTTAGTCACAATCAAACTAACATAGATGGCATCAACAAACAAATTGACGAAATAAAAATCAAAGTGCACAATTTTTCATCAATCAATTCTCCCAAGTGCTACAAAATTCTACTGACGCGCTATGGAATCTACCTAAAGCGCTATTTCTGGTGGCACGCTACAAAATTGACCTGACGCGCTACCCTAATCCACGGACGCGCTACAAAACTTGATTGGCGCGCTAAAACTATGGCGCGCTACAACAGATTAGCGATGCGCTAAACCGCGTCTGCCGCGCGCTAAAAAGATAAAAAAATGTGCAAAATGACATCAAAAGTATGGGCACAAATTACGAGGAGGATTTGGGGTACATACCGGAGGTCCATAGTCGGCCAGACGCTGGTGATGTCGCACACGCTTGAGTCGGTGGGTGTGGTAAGGGATCAGCATCCTGAAGCTCTAGCACTCTGAAGGTCTCTATCACAAGATTGTCAAAGTCAAATACACAAATGACTTTTGAAAATGACCTTTTGAGCTTTTATAGGTTATTTTTTGGGATTTTCATGGGATTTATTTATTTTTCCTCCCGAGGAATTAATTCTTATCTATCACAGGGGCATTTTTGGACAATTTTGTCAGGAGATAAATTGTTTCTTCACAAATTCATCATCAAATCATCAGAAAAATTCAAATTTTTTGAAAAATCATAAAAAAAATTCAAAATTCATCAATTTATCTCCCGAGGGGGCATATATGGCTATCATTTCAAAATTCATTTTCTGAGGCAAGTTTGGGGCATATTTTAAACTTTTCGTCAATACTGGCAGCTGAGGCAAAATCATTCTTTGAAGCAATGTGTAAACCCATCACTTCAAAGAGGGGCAAAATGTAGACACCTAAAAATGGTCTGGAGAATCTAATTAATTAAATATGACTTATTTGATTAATTTATCTTAAATTCATCTACAGTTTAGTAAATAAATAGAAATATTTATTTATATTAAGTTCATTATTAATTCTTCTATTTCTCTCCTAATTAAATAAACAAAATTAAAAACTTTGTTTTATTTAATTATTATCATCATATTATTTCTCTCTTAATTAAATAAAACAAAATTAAAAACTTTGTTTTATTTAATTATTATCATTATTACTTCTTTTACACCTACATCATAAATTAAATACACAACTTAAATAATTTGTGTTATTTAATTACCTCATCACATTTCTTCTTAATTAAATAAAGATATTCTAAAATCTTTTATTTAATTATCATTCTCCTTTTGTTTTAATTTAATAAACAAACCCTATAATTTGATTTATTAAATTATTCAATCCTCTTTTTGCTAAATTTAAATAAATTAAAATTATTTAAATTTATGCATAAATTTTATACCACTATTCACTCACCAATAAAATTAAATTTTCAAAATTTAATTAATGGCACTGTCATTCACGGGAAGAGCTTCAGGGACAAACCTGGAGGAAGTTCTCTCAACCACCTTCCACCCACCTTCCCTCTTATCTTGTCTGGTGTTTTCATTGGGAGAAACCATCCTCCATGATTAGCTCCATCTTCTCATCCCATGCCCTTCAATTCTCCAGATTGAATCACAACCCTTTATCCCGTATCCCTGTGCAATTGTGCTACCGTGAAAGCTATAAATATAGCTCTTGGGCTACAGGAAATGGATCCCAACTTATGCAATCTTACTCTACAGGTTTCCAAAGCATCCAGCATTCATCCAGCATCTCCAACATTCAGCATTCAATCAAACATCCATCCAGCATCTCAATTATGGCAGTTTACAGTAGTTTCTTTCTTAGAAGCTTTGTTGTAGAATCATTCTAGTTGCATAGTTAATCATATTATAATATAATAGCTTAATTCTCATTCTCTAAGTGTCATTTCAATAGTTTAATTAGCTTCTAAATCTGAGAGTTAAGTAGATTAGAGAGATCTTTAGAGTTAGAGAGCAATAGGATAGATTTCTGAAGATTTGTAGTTTAAATTAGTTTAAATTCTTTAAATCTTAGATGCAATGTCTTATTTAGAAGCGTAGATGCATGTTTAACTTGTTTTCCCCATTCTACCACTTACACATTCATTTCTTGAATTAGCACTGCTACATTATTTGAACTAGTGTTAGAAGGAATCATAACTTGGGTATGTGTAGGATCATGATGGGCCAAAAAATGGCGATATGATGGGTATGTGTAGGGTATGTGGCTGACGACTTTTTTTTACCCAAAATTGATGAAACAAAAAGGGTTTTTTTAAAGAAAATTTTTAGAATTCCACCAATATAAATTATTCTATACTTTGAATTTAATAAATAATTATTATTCATTTTCTATTTAAATTACGACTAAAGTCCTGATTGATAGGCTGATTGAAAAACATCTATAGATTTCAAACGGTATCACATTTTTTGAATCTAAAACATGCGTCACATTCTATGCTTCACATTCTATAGGATTAAAAAAAGAAAAAATGAATTTCATGAAGTTTTGACCAAGTTAAGGTGGTTAGACATAAAAGTTTTTATATTTTTTAAAATTTGTAATAGAAAATTCATAATTAATTATTTACTTGGAAAAAAATTACAAAAAAATATGCATCACATCCAGACATGAGTCCTCTACTTATATCTAAAATCTTATAAAAAAATTATCATTTTATTGTGGTTAGGGTGGTAGGAGCCAGGACACCACTTATTTTTTCCGAAATTTAAGTACTATTGCATTGAAATTTCCAAATTTTCACCAAATAGATTTTTATTTTTTAAATAAACCTAGTAGTTTAGAAACTACATTCAATTTTCTACAGATTCTATTTTCACATATTTTTGAAATAATATAGATAACTTATTCAAATTTTTATGTCAAGTTGCCTAACTCTGTTTTTTTGAATTTTTCTCCACTTAAGGACCTATTTTTTCCATGATGATCCTGCACATACCCACTTGTTGAAATGCCTCTTGGATTATTCTATGATAACTAGGTGATACTTGAAGTAGTTACCATACATAAATCTTATCATGAGTACTCTTAAGGTGTTCAACAAGATTATATTTCGTTCCATTTTTTTTCTGTTAAATGAGGAGAACTAGGCAAGATAGGATTAGGCAATGGTAATGAAATGGGAGTTGTTTGTTGTTTCCTATTATTCCTTGTATTGTAGGTATGCACAATGGTATTATAACTTGTTTGTTGTGAAGCATTTCCATTGTCAAGAAGAGTCTTGTTTTTCGGTGGTTCAAGCATAAGCACGGGCTTGTTTTAAACTTTTGATTTGTGTGAAGGAGGGTAAATTATGAGTTGTGGTGTGATGGTATTAATGTATTTGTATTTTTTTTCATGACAAGCCTTACTGGATGATCCTTGTGAGATGAAGTCCTCGAGGGCTTCATCTAACATGTCAAAGTCATCACTACTAAAAGGCTTGAGGGGTAGGTTAACATTTAAAAGGAAACTTGTCATGACTTTGATGTTTGATGTTTTTTTTGTTTATTTCTTTTTTTTGTTTTCTAATGCATGTAGAATGTAATCTAACTTGTCTATGAATGCAATAATATTGAGAGTACAAAAATATAATGCCACTTTAACTGAAATATGCCATAAATTATTTTCCCAATGTTACTAAATCTAATAAATAAATAAGAATTGGAAAGCAACAACAATTTTTTTTAGACTAGCAATTCTCATATTTTAGAACAAAGATAAAAATTATTGGGTATGTGTAGGATCATCATGGAAAAAACAATCCCTCAAGTGGAAAAAATTTAGAAAAATTAGAGTTAGGAAACTTGACGTAAAAAAATGAATAAGTTATCTATATTATTTCAAAAATATGTAAGAATATGATCTGTAGAAAAATGAATGCAGTTTCTAAACTACTAGGGTTTTTTTTTTTAAATAAATTTATTTGGTGAAAATTTAAAATTTCAATGCAACAATACTTAAATTTTAGGGAAAAAATAAGAAGTAGGTATTTGTCTAACCACCCTAAACACAATAAAATGATAATATTTTTTTATAAAATTTTAGATATAAGTAGAGGACTCATGTCCCGATGTGATGCATATTTTTGTAATTTTTTTTAAAGAGTAAATAATTGAAATTATTATTTTTTATTACAAAATTTTTAAAATATAAAACTCATTATGTTTTGACCACTATGGCAGCCCGAGCACATAAAGGCCATTTTTTTTAATCCTATAGTATGTGAAGCATAGAATGTGATGCATGTTTCGGATTCAAAAAATGTGATACTGTTTGAAAGCTATAGATGTTTTTTAATCAGCCTATCAATCAAGACTTTAGTCATAATTCAAATAGAAAATGAATAATAATTATTTATTAAATTCAAAGGAAAGCATAATTTATATTGGTGGAAAGCTGAGAATCTCTTTGAAAAACCCTTTTTGTTTCATCAATTTTGGGTAAAAAACAAAGTCGTCATTCACATGGGCCATCATATCAATTACATATTGCCACTTTTTGGCCCATCATGATCTTGCACATACCCACTTATCAGAAACCAAAAACCACTCAGAATTTTTGTTTTCAAAAGTTGTATAGGGAATCATTTGACACCAAAGGTGAATGGATCCTAGTGTAAGTATTTGTAGGGATCAGAAAGGGGTCTAAAACACTAGAACATACCTAGAAATCTTTGCTAACCAGGTTGTCCAAGGACTTATTCGCCACTAAAGGCGAAGGGGTCCTAGTTTTAGGGTTTTCTAGGTTTGATTTTAGTTTTTCAAAGTTAATTCTATGTATATGTTGTCTCAAATCTGTAACAGTGAATTTTGTAACATTTTTTCTAGATATGATACATGTGTCTAAATGCAACTTTTACTATGATTAAATGATGGCTAAGATGAGTAAATATAGAATGAAATTTGAATATAAATGCTTGAATAATGATCCCAATGTGAACAAGATGAAAAACTAAATCATATTTAAAGTTCTTTTTCATATTTTTAATGAATATAAGCAATGCAAACATGCAATATTATCCTACATGCAATGATCACTAATGCACAATGAAGAAGACCTAAATGCAATACAAAATTAATGCAAACTAGAATCTAGGGTTTGAAAGAACTCAAAATTAGAAACTAAGATGTTCAAAAAGGGGTCGAGTTCACCAAAATGAAACATAGAGAAAAGGGAGAAGGTAGTGAAGTCTAACCCACTTTTTTCTAGTTAGGGTTTCATTTAAAAGATAAGATCCAATAACCTTGAAATAACTATCAATGCAAGAGGTGAATTAAGTCAAGATTGAGGGATCTTGTAATCTTTCCTTTATTCAAGGACAGGGTGGTGAGCTAAATTACAACTTGAGGAGAATGAATTCAAGTAATATGCAAACCCTAATTCTAGGTCTAACACTTGAAATATACATAAATATAATACAAAACAATGTGAATCTATAAATTTTCTGGCAGAACAAGAAGGAGATAAAATTATGCACTAGTCAAATTTGACTTTCCTGAATTGTTGAAAAGGACTTATTCGCCACCAAAGGCGAATGGGTCCTAGAAGGCTTGTTCGGGGAGCTTTTAACCTGAAACAGAAACTTGTATACTCTAAAATCTATTGTCCTCCAAACCCTAATAGGGACTCATTTTCCACTAAAGGAAAATGGGTCCTACTAGTTACTTCCGAAAATCTTTGAATTTTTTCTTCAACTTCCAAGTTTTCTCTTCTCCTTTGCACTTTGAATTTCTTGTTTTCAAATCTAGATCTATCTATAACTTGCAAGACAAATTTGGTAGTTTGTTGGTGGATGGGAGTTTTCCTTAGTCAAACCCCTTGTTGGTAATTAAACCTTTGATGATAAATGAAAATATGAAACATGCAAATGTGTGTGTAATCTTAATCTTAAGTTTGTTTAAGAATAAGATCTATGAATTTGCAAAGGAAATTATATCCAATTGTGTTAGGATAGAACCCTAAATGTAACATGAACAATACAAATGACTCACTAAAGGAGATGTCTAATTCCCTTAATAAGCCACAAATCTAAAAATACCTCATGTAGGCTATAAATAGGATGATTATAGAAGATGGAATCAATTAGGAAACAAGTCCTTAGGCATGGTTGTATGTCTTGTGCATCTCCCAACACCTAGAATCCCTCATAATTCTCCATAGGAATCTATCATCAACCTTCACTAATGCTTGATCTTGGACACAAAATGAGCTTGAAGACCTTGCAATGATGCTCTAAACTTCACTTTTTTTGTTTATTGACTATGAATTCTTGATCTCATGAAAGTTCTTTGTCTCTTAGCTTGCTTGAAATCTTCTTCTAGTTGAAATTGTGTGAAATAGCCTTGTATTTATAAATAATTCGAGAATTAATCCTAAAATTCAAAAACAATCAGGCTAACACCAGATTTGGAAACAAAAATTATTAAATTCCCACCAGAATGAAATTACAAAATGGGGTCCTCATTAAGTGAGGGCCCATTCGCCACCTAGGGTGAATGGGTCTTGGCATTGTTTTCCAAGACCTTGCCTTTGGGGGATGAAAGATCACTAAAAACCTATTTGAAATATGCTAATAAAGGGGGGTCCTATAGAGGGAGGACCCATTCACCACCTAGGATGAATGGGTCTTATACCTTTTTCTAGGACCTTGATTTTTCCCAATTAAATGTTATGTAATTTGAATTATGAGTGTTGGGATAGATCTTCAAGAGGTGTCAAAAATAAGGCTTAAATTTGAATTACTTGTTACCCCCTAAAATTTAAAACATGAATTTTTCCTTCCTTGAATTAAAATGTTATTTTTATGCATTTTAATTTGTTTATGGTCACGGTCCTTACAAATTTCATAACCTTTGTTGTGCAATCTTGTGGTTCTATAACTCAGTCACTAGGTTCAGAAGTTGTAGAAGTACCTGACTACCCCATCCTCCTTTCACTCATCCTTGTTTAAGTGATTGATGTGTCAGAAGTTCTTGAAATCTTAGAAACCGCGATATGCAGCTCTGTGGTTCTACTTTTTGGGATCCCGTGACTTTTCAGGAAATTTCCTTAGTTCTTAAGTGGCACCAACCCATTTAATTATCTATACGACTTATCATGTAGTTGTCTTTTTGGGAGTTACGAGATGCAAATTTAATCTCCAAACACACTCCTCAACCAATGATGCATTAATTAGACCTCTTAAATGGCAAGTGTAACAGAAGCTTGCTAAGGTGGCAGCATTGTATTGACAAATCGAGGGACATCATTACCTACTAACGTAATTAAATAATCCATTTACAAAGTAAGGTGATGGTACTATATAAATCTGGCCTCCTTATTAACCAAGCAATTCAAGATGGTGGGTATGTGCAGGATCATGATGGGCCAAAAAGTGCTGATATGTAAGTGATATGATGGCCCATGTGGCTGACGACTTTATTTTTACCCAAAATTGATGAAATGAAAAGGGTTTTTAAAGGAGGTTCTTAGCTTTCCACCAATATAAATTATGCTTTACTTTGAATTTAATAAATAATTATTATTCATTTTCTATTTGAATTACGACTAAAGTCCTAATTGATAGGTTGATTGAAAAAAATCTATAGCTTTCAAATGGTATCACATTTTTTGAATCTAAAATATGCATCACATTCTATGCTTCAAATACTATAGGATTAAAAAAAATTGAATTTCATGAAGTTTTGGCCAAGTTAAGGTGGTTAGACATACAATTTTTTATATTTTTTAAAAGTTGTAATAAAAAAATCATAATTAATTATTTGCTTGGAGAAGAATTATAAAAAAATATGCATCACATTGGGACATGAATCGTCTACTTATATCTAAAACGTATAAAAAAAATATATTATCATTTTATTGTAGTTAGAGTGGTCAGACAAACACCTACTTCATATTTTTTTCTTAAAATTTAAGTACTAATACATTGAAATTTTAAATTTTCACCAAATAGATTTTTGTTTTCTTTTAAATAAACCTAGTAGTTTAGAAACTACATTCAATTTGCTACGAATTCTATTCTTACATATTTTTGAAATATTATAGATAACTTATTCATTTTTTTACGCCAAGTTGCCTAACTCTGATTTTTCTGAATTTTTTGCCACTTAAGGTCCTATTTTTTCCATGATGATCTGGCACATACCCTAGTGCTCCCTGCAACCAATGAAATGTGGGATGATGAGCCTATGCCCATTTTGCAACCAGAATTGAATTGGCTTGACGAAGAGAAAATTGATATCATTTCCCAATTGTGCACACTTGCTTGGAAGAAAAAGACCAGCTATGCCCAATATCACTGGGTAATTTTTTGTCCTAGAGGAGGAAGAAGAACGACTTAAACTACATAATCTCTTAATGGAGATACGATTGGATATACATAATGCTCAACGACCTACAAAAATTTAATTTTCTCATTTACATGGCATATTTTTGTAATTAGGGGAAATAATCTAATTTTGGTATAGTGTAATTGTTTTCGTTTAATGTCACTTTCTTGAAAATGGTTACTTTAAATATCATCATGAACAGTTATGATATGTTTTTAGTTTGAAAAACTCTATAAAAGGGTGAACTTTTGGAAAAAATGGGGGATTTTTTTCTAGGAGGGAGGGAAAAGGGGAAATTAGGTTATCTTTCATACAGTTTATGGTATAGAAGATTGAATATGTGAACTCATTTTTGGCATGGAGAAATAAAGAAGATATTTTTGAATCCTTGAATTCTTTCATGTTTTCTTTAAATGAGTAGTGAACTGTGTTTCCTTGTGAATCCTTCTCCAATGTCATTCTGTTATGATGAACTATATGTGTATTTATTTCTAAGACTTTGAATTTGGATTAAATTGTTCCTTTTCCCTGGATATCATTCGTTGGCGCAAGAATGATGAACTTTGTGTCATTTACTAGCATTCTAGAATCATGCTTTCAGCCTTTCACATCTATTTCATGTTTATGGATAGGTGTTAGTTACCTTTTCTGCTATATGGTAAAAAGCATACCCACATTTTAATTTGTTGTGAATCATACGAAGGTAGTTGCGCCTTCTAAAATAAGTAGAGAGTCAGTGTGTAAATCTTTCCGTCTGACTCAACTATTAGTCTTTTTGTGGCTTTCTTCTTGGGTGCTCGTGAGTCATTTTTAGAATTATTTCTGAAAGGCATAAATCCAAACCAATAGATTTTTGGTGACTCCACTAGGGAAAAAAAACAATAAATAGTTTAAGAACTGGTGTCCTTTTCCTTAGAAAATTTTAAGGTACCTCCCTAAGGATGGAGGTTGGCGACTCTGTGAGGTATAATGCACTCAAAAATGTTCTAATGTAGTAAAGACCTATGCTGATCTCATTTTCGAATTTGCATCATGGCATTGACTTCCTCCCAGCCATGGGGGAGTCATTTCAGTCCTCTTTCTCTACATATATACTCACCATTTCCTAAAGAATCTAGAAAGTATTTTCCAAAATTTCATGGAGAAGGTTCTCAAAATGTTGAAAAATACATTATGTCTTTCACGGTTGCCTACAACATTTTGGGGGTAAGTGAATATGTTTTTGTCAGATTATTTACTAAATATCTTATTGGACCTACTGTTGATTGGTTTTGCTATTTAGAAGATGATTGCATAACTGATTGGAATTCGTTAAAAGATAAGTTTTTGGGAAGGTATAAGGGCCATGTTGATGAAATTGCTTTGTTAGGTCAAATTTTTAATAGCCATAAGCAAGAAGATGAAAAAAATAGATATTTTGTGTATCAGTTCAATAGGTTGCTCAGAAAGAAGCCTACTTCCATTCAGCCAAATAAACAACTATGACTTTGTACTTTCATTTCTTCTTTGCACCCAGATGTTCAGTTTTGTTTAAAAAGGTGTAAAATAAATGATATTAAAGTTGTGCAAAAAGAGACTATTAAAATTGAGGATGATATGATTCTAAGTGGTCTATGGAAGACAAACCGATTTGGGTCGAGTAATGAAAGTATAAGGGATCCCATCTTACTGAAATCAATCCCTCAACCTATAGAGATCCAATACACACAATCTCTTACTGTTGAATATTGCAATCTCTTTGTTTTCGATCCCAAACATTTTAATAGAAAAACAACAATCAAGGAAGAAATTAATTCTTATGGAAATGGGAGAATTGAAGCCTACTATTTCTAGTACGAACATGATGAATCTACGAATCCATTAAATGACAGAGGAAATAAATAATTCTTCCAAAATTTTAATCTTGAAGAGGGTAGTTCAAGTGAAATTGTCTCAGCCCCCTTGTTTGCAATAGAGATGCAATCATTCACTTTTATAAGTAATGAAGAATCACTTGGAAGTAACAGCATGAAGGTGAAATTATCAACATCTTATCTTCTAATCATATGCAAGTTGAGTATGAAACCTTCAAATTTTCAAAGCAAGGTGGTATGAAAGTAATCATGCAAGAAGAAGTCAGAAATGGTATTTTTCTTGAATCTTTCCATTTTGAAGATTTTGATACCAAAAAATTTGCTAGGTATGGTGCTAAAAATGATCAAGCAAATGAATATGTTAAATTCCACATTATTCACCATCCTAGTCAGGGTCTCCTTGAGAGTAAGAATGAATTTTTATGTGGAGAAGAAACTGTCGTGGCTATATCACAAGACATGAACATAGGAGGTAAAGTAAATCATAAAATTTCTAAATCAAATTTGAGTAAGAAAGAAGGAATTGTTTCAATTGGGGATAGTTTTCTTGGAAAGGATAAAAATTATCAGTTCAGTACACTTCCAATTTTGCAGGATATTGATGATCAGCTTTCTTATTTAAATAATCCTATATCCACTGCCAAAAAAATAAATTATATCCCAGAAAGCAGTGAAATGTGTGTTGCGGGTCAAAATTTAATACTTTCAAATGATGCAATAATTTATATTTATGGCATTGAAAGGAGGGTTTCATCTGACGGTTTGTGTGTGGGTTGTCCAATTCAAGGTCTACTTTCTTTAGGATGGAAAGATCAGGTATATCACCAGGCCACACCTGGTTCCATTCAAATAAGTGTCAGTAATCATATGCTAAGTAATATTGGTGTGAGTTGTCAAATTGAAGAGGTGTACAACAAAGGTTGGCTTCGTGAACATCAAGTTACTGATAGAATATTTTTATATGAAGTCACTCTTTTCAATTTAATCAAGTTGGTCACTAGTTGGTAGTTAGTTGTGTACATGCTCCTCATTTACCTAGCATTATTTCGTACAAGCTACTATTTCTCTCAACCTGTGAATGGTTTTTCTTAAATACCAAGCTATATGGAGGTAGGGTCATTGACCATGTACATAGTAGGAGTTTTTGTTGTGTTGTGGTGTGGTCTCTTCTCTTATTGTGTCTTGTTTGTTTTGACTTGTGCCCTAGCTCCCCTCCACCCTTTGCAAGCAGTCCTCTATCCTTCTACCTTTCTTTGACTCTGTAGCCCAATAGATTTATACACTAGTCCTTGCATTGAGTTATGGGTCCCTTGCTTTTTCCTTCATAGTCCTTGTCCCCAATCAGAGCCAATGTTACCCCCTAAAATTTAAAACATGCATTTTTCCTTCCTTGAACTAAAATGGTCTTCTTTTTATGCCTTTTAATTCACTTATGATCGTGGTCCTTGCAAATTCCATAACCTTTTTCACACAATCTTGTGGTTCTATAACTTAGTCACTAGGTTCAAAAGTTGCAGAAGTACCTGACTATTCGATCCTTGTCTAAGTGATTGATGTGTCAAAAGTTCTTGAAATCTTAGAACTTGTGATATGTACAGTTTTTTGGTTCGAATTTTTCACAATCCCATGAATTTTTAGGCAATTTCCTTGGTTCTTGAGTGCCACCATCCCATTTAATTATCTGTATGATATATCATGTAACTATCTTTTTGGGAGTTACGAGATGCAAATTTAATCTCCAGACACACTCCTCAACCAATGGTGCATTAATTAGACCTCTTAAATGGAAAGTGTAACAGAAGCTTACTAAGGTGGTGGCACTATATTGACAGATTGAGGGACATCATTACCTATCAACGTAATTAAATAAGCCATTTACAGAGTAAGGTGATAGAAGTACAAAAATTTGGCTTCCTTATTGACCAATCAATTCAAGATGGTGCTCCCTACAACCAATGAAATGTGGGATGATGAACCTATGCCCATTCTGCAACTAGACTTGAATTGGCTTGAGGAAGAGAAAATTGATATCATTTCCCAATTTTGCACACTTTCTTGGAAGGAAAAGACTAGTTATTCCCAATATCACCAGGTAATTTTTGTTCTGGAGAAGGAAGAAGAATGTGCTAAACTGTGCAACCTTTTAATGGAGATATGACTGGATATGCAGAATACTTGACCA
>VDFB02375426.1:0-31155 GCA_007258455.2 Sequoia sempervirens
CAAAATTGATCACAAAATACCACTTGACTACTATCCTCAATGGAAGAGCCAAAATGGTTGATCAAGGTTTTTCTCCCTCTTTTTGTTGTGGGATTGATTTGATTGATTGAGAATTGAATTGATTTGATTTTTTAAACATAAAAATAGTTCAACTATGCAATTACAACGAACTGATGTGAATATAGAAAAGTACAGGATTGATACACAATAATTGATGACAAAAAATCATAGTGCAAAGATAGAGGAACCTAATATGTAAATTAGGGTTGAAATTTCTTTGTCAGGGGTGGTGGTACCCTATACTATAAGATGCTAATTTCTAGAATCTCTGAATAGGTATAGGTGGGTCACATTCTATAGCTTCTTTCCTTCCAAACTCAACTTCAAAACTTTGTCTATTGATGAATAATTCTTCTTTCCTTAATTTGTTGAAATAAAAGGTTTGAATGTTTGATCTTGCTATTTTCTTCCAAATTCACTTCAAATCTTCCACTTGAAAACAAGAGATGGGAGAAAGAGTTTTTCCATTTAGGGGCTTGCCTAAGTAAAACCCCGTTTTGGTGTTTCCACCTCCACAATGACTATGATGATGTAAAGAGTTCTAACCCTAGGTTGAACAAATGAAAGTGGATAAAAAAAGGGATAAATGACAAGTGTTGTAACTTACCACTCATATATAATATTCTTGATGATTGAAGTCATTATACACATCTCATGCAAGGGATATTTTCTTGTTGATAGGAAGTCCTGCAAGTGTTAGTACTCAAAAAACATAAAACATGAACAATATTACTTATGAACTTGATACATTGCTAACATGAATCTTGACTAATGAATGACGAGTCTTGCAATTTCCATATCTTCCTTGTTTGAGTCTCATACTTTTAATATTATTCATGATAGTTTCAAAGACATTAGCTAGACCTTCATACTTATTTTAAGTATTTAAAACATTTAGGATATATATTATATTGATAAATGATTGTGTGAATCTATGAATTCCTATGGAATTTAATAGATTTTTAAGTTTATTATGGTTATTAATAATGAAAATATGCCTTTGAAATAAACAAACACCTGCAATGAAGGATATATTAACCCACACTAAAGGGACTATCAACCTACATGAAAAGGATGCCTATCTACCCCAGCCATAGAGGGTGATCACCTACATCATGCCCAATTTTTTGAAGTTGATGGAGGTAGTAGTAAGAGATTGTGAACATGATCTATTTATGGACCATTTTATCTTTCTACTTTATGCAATCATTAGGTCATGGAGGAAAGAAGATGTTTATAATAACAGTGGCCATGACTTGCAATAAGTTTTTCCCTATTAGGAATGTCTTCAATTATAACCATATTCTTTAAAAGATGTAGAGTCCTGATATGATTATGAAAATCTTATCTCCACTAGCTTTTCTTTACTATTGTAAATAAGACCTAGTCCTCTTCCTATGTTTTTGGGAGAGTTGATAGTTGCTTACAATTTGTTTCAATCGAAGAAAAGTGAACTCTCAAAGATCTTGTATATATATGATCTTGTGAGAGGTCAGAGGGCTAGATAGATATTTTGTCTTAAAGTAGAGTGTAATATAAGTAATCTTCCTATTGATCTGATACTCTGATCTCAATTTATATGTTCACATTGCAATAAAGAAGGATGCAGTCTTTTCCATGAATCTTTGAGTTAAGATTTAGAAGAATATTATGGGATTGCAACAACTCAAGCAAGGACCGCTTTAGGTACTACAATATTCCTTGTAGAATGAATTGATAAATTGTATTTCTTGATTTACAACTAACTTGAATTTATGAATAATGATTAGTTGTTATTATAGTAAGCTACAATATATTGAGTTGTTAGGTTACTATCTTCACAAGAGTAGTTACTCTTAGTAGTTATTATAGTTACTATCTTCATAATATTTTTGATGGTTTTAAAGACATTACCTAGGCCTTTCCACTTATTTTAAGTATTTAACGCATTGATGATGATATATTATATTGATAAATGATTGTGTGAATCTATGAATGCCCATGTAATTTAATAGAGTTTTATGTTGATTATGGTTATTAATGATGAAAAGATACCTTTGAAATAAACTAACCCATGCAATGAAGGATTTTTCAACCCACAACAAAGGGACTATCAATCCAAAACAAAAGGATGTCTGTTTGTCGTAGTCAAAGAGGGTGATTTCCTACATCACATGTAGTTTTTCAAAGATGATGAAGGAAATAGTCAGAGATTGTGAACATGATCTATTTATGAATCATTACATATTTTTACTTTATGCGATCATTTGGTCATGGAAGAAAAAAGATGTTTTTGATAAAGTAAGCAACATTTACAAGGTGTTGTACCCTTCACAAAGAGCCACAAGGGCCAATAAAGTCCAAGATCAAAAAATCATCAAAACATAACCAAACCAAAAAATAGACGCATGGACTAACAACACACGGACAAACAACAGACCAACAACAGACTAGCTAGCATCCTCCTAGTTCTTTGACAGAAGATGAACCACATCATCTCTGACCCACTCCTGACGATCTTCAGTCTTCTTCATCTCCATCTTGTCCTTCATTAACGCTGGCAAGGTACTAGTGACACAGTGAACCAACTTGACTGTGAAGTGGGTCAATCCCCTAAATTTTTTGTCTAGTTTGTTGATTCTTTCTTTTAGCACACAGAGCTCCTCCCCGCCGCCCGCAATGTAGCTGAGATCATTTTTCTCAACTTCCAATGGTTCCAAAGAGTGAGAGGTTGAAACCTCCTTCTAATCTTTTCCCTTGTCAGGAATGGAGTAAGGACCTCTGGCCTTCTTTCCCTCCTCACCCTCTGACACCTCTTCAATCCTGCTATCTTTGTTGTCAGAAAACTCCTCTTCAGTGTCCAAATCTTTAACCTGCACTTTTTTCATGTTCTTGGCCAACCTGCTAGAGCATTGAATGATAGCATCACAACCAATAACCACAGTCTCCACAACCACTGTATCACCCAACAAGTCCTTGCTCACAACATTGTTCCCTTTGCTTGGAGGCTCCTTCTCCTCCTTGCCTTTCTTTTTTGGGGTGGGCTTACTGGAAGTCTTAGCAGGGGTGGACTTGAGATCACACAGGCTAGCTGCTTCACTAGTTTGGGCAGCTCCCTCATTCCCCTGAAGATTTTTAGCAGCGGGTTTGGGTTTTTGAGAGTCAACAGGGACCGAGTGATTTTTCTTGATAGGGCCTTTAGATTCGGCTAGAGATAAGTTGGTCGTAGTGGCCATGAATTGAAATAAGTTTTTCCCTATTAGGCACATCTTTAGTTATAAATGTCTTATTTAAAAGATGTATAATCCTAATATGATTCTAACACTCTTATCTCCACTAGATTTTCTTTACTATTTGAAATAAGACATAGTCCTCTTCCTATGTTTTTGGGAGAGTCGATAGTTGCTTAAAATTTGTTTTCAGCCCAAGAATAAGGGAACTCTCAAAGATCTTGTATATATGTTTGATCTTGTGAGAGCTTGAAGGGATAGCTAGATATTTTTTGTTAAGTAAAATGGAATATAAGTATTCTTCTTGTTGATCCAATACTATGTTATCAACTTATATGTTCACTTTGCAATAAAGAAGGATACAATATTTTCCATGAATCTTTTAGTTAATATTTAGAAGAATATTGTGGGATTGCAACAACTCAAGGAAGGGTTGCTTGAGGTACTGCAATACTCCTTGTAGTTTAGATTATTAATTACAATAGAATGAATTGATAAACTATATTTCTTGGTTTAAAATTAACTTGAATTGTTGAATAATGATTAATTGTTATTATAGTAAGCTACAACACAGTTGAGTCATTAAGCTACTATCTTCACAAGAGAAGTTACTCGTAGTAGTTATTATAGTTACCTGCAAAAATTTTAATTTATCTTTTTTTTCTAAATACAGTTATTTCAGTCAAGTTTCTTTCATTTATATTTTATTTTGTTACTTTCTATACACAATTGATTAGGACAATTCAAGATTCTTAGTTGCACGTATAGTGCCAATATCATCCAAATATTACATTTCCCTAGTTGATAAATTACATGGAGCACCTGTAGGACAATGAATTGCATAATAGGGGATCTATTGATCTATTAATTTGAATGCATGCACTATCTACATCAATTTATTAAGCATAGATGGAGTTGTACATTTTGGCACCATTTTCAATTATGGTGCTAAAATTTAAAATTTCTAAATCATGTTTTAATTCATTTACATTGCTTTCTTAATGTAAGAACTTTCATTTATAACAATTGGGACTATCAGAATTTACAAATCAACCCCAAACTACTTACTAATAGTGTGCAAGAAAAGATATTAAGCTCAAATAATTATTGCATTTGATAGTATAGAGACACTCTAGGCAAATTTCTCACATCTAACTAGAATCAAGTGGAGTTATTTGAAGATGTTGGTGCAAGCAAAGAACTAATACCATCAAAATAATCAACTGAGGGGATCAATGTCATAGATATACCCCTCACACTAGTAGCTATTACATACCTTGGGAGAATCACCATTAGACATCTTGACATCATGGAAGTAGATGCAATGGACAACCCAACTAAACCAATCAAGAGTGAGCAACTTCCTTGAAGAACATACCCCTTTCATCCTTGCCCAAATTCTACAATTTAATCACCAAAGACCTTCATACATTTATATTCGAGTTTGTTGTTATATGCATAAACTATGACTATACCATAGACAATCATAGGCTGAAACTCTTCTTGAACACATTGAAAGATGTTGATTTGTGGTGGTTTATGGGGCTAGGTAGAAATGTAGTAACAAATTGGGGAACAATGAAGGATAAATTCTTACAAAAATACCAAGATTATTTTCGAGGAGGAGATATGAAAATAGATGATATCTTTATTATGTCATAGAAGGAAGAAGAAACCCTTGATACTATGTGGAGAGGTTCCAATTCTACCTTAAAAGGTCACATTAGAATAGGCTCTCCCCATAGTCCCTAAATCTGGTATTTATATGAGGGCGAATGAAGATTTCCTATATGCATTAAGCCTCATTGGAGTAGGGTGTATTTCTCAATTACCTTTTGCGGAAATATTCCAAATTTGCAAAAACTATTCAAGATCAACTATGAAGAATACTAGGGGTTCCAGAGCTTTTTCTTCCACCAAAACATCCACATGTGTTTCTAGAGTGGAACTCATCATCCTCTTGTCAAATATGAATGAAGACATCATAAACCATCTAGCAACCTAGCTAGACACTTTGCACATCATAAAGGAACAAGAAGAAGTAGAGGTTGCTCTCACAAAATATTTCCCACACTGCCATAAGAAAAGGGTCAATTATAAGTGCAAAAATATTGCCAACATTTTTGAGGTGAAGCAATAAAAACCCAATTTCATACCCTAGAAGATGAAGAATTCCATGTATTCTACAATTTCCCAATGAAAACCATGGTAGAAAAGACAAGGTATGCATCAAGACTCTATCTTACAATCTTTCTTTTCCTGGGTTCAATTCAAATTTCCCCATCTAGAGCAATTCACCTTGGAGTAACTTGCCAAATCAACCATGTAGACAAATTCTCAATCATCTAACTAAATTACACAATAGGGGATGTGGCAACAAAAACCATATCAATCCTCAAATTATAGTCCATAGTAGGAATCCTCTCAAAAACAATGGGCACCACAATGGTGTGGAAACCAGTAGTGGTAAAACCCAAATGTAAGATACCCATAGACACACCGATATTTGCAACTAGAACCAACCATTATGCCAAACTCAACCATATCTTCCCCAACACAACTAAGAGAGCCACAATTGCCTACACAACCTTCACCAAATCCTAAAAATAAGCATGATCAATAGGCTTATACTAACTAACCTATTCAATACCCAACCTATGTGATTGAGGTTAGTGGTTTTCATCTACATAAATAGGAAAAATTCTTGTTAGACCATCATATCCTCATATTACATAACTTTTTGATGAAGAGCCAACAATTGAAACTACTAAGCATCCAGATAAACAACTTGAACATAACAAGCTACATCCATAAATCACAAACAAGGAACCACAATTCCTAGAGAAGCTAACCACTCAAAAATTCCACTCTAAGTTTGAATTTGACTTCTTGAGTCAATTGAAGAATGTGCAGGATCATGGGGGTCCAAACTAGGCCTATAAGTGGCAATGAAAATTCAAAAAATCAGAGTCAAGCAACTTGACATAAAAATTTGAATAGGTTATTAACATAATTTTAAAAATATGTAAGAATACAAGTTGTAGCAAATTGAATGTAGTTTCTAGGCTACTAGTCCTTTTTTGGAAAAAGGTAAATTTGTTTTGAGAAAATTTGAAATTTCAATGCAGTGGTACTAAATTTTTTGGAAAAATATAAGAAGCAGGTGTATGTCTGACCACTCTAAGTGCAAGAAAAAAATATTTTTTTTTCTGAATTTTTCATTATAAGTAGAGGACACATGCTTGAATGTGCCAGACTTTTTTTTGTAATTTTTTTCCATGTAAATAATTAGTTATGATTTTTTTATTAGAAATTTTCAAAATTATTAAAACGTTTGTGTCTGACCACCATAACTTGGTCAAAAAATTATGAAATTCATTTTTTTTTATCCTATAGTATGCGAAGCATAGAATGTGGTGCATCTTGTAGATTCAAAAAATGTTTAGTTTGAAAGTTATAGAATTTTTTCAATCAGCCTATCAGTCAGGACTTTATATGTAATGTAGGTAGAAAATCAATAATAATTATTTATTAAATTCAAAATAAGGAAAAAGTTATATTGGTGGAAAGATGACAATTTTTTCTATAAACCCTTTTCATTTAATGAAATTCAGGTAAAAAAAAAATCATCAGCCACAAGGGAAAACTTCATAAAACTAAACAAATTTTCAAAAACACATTTTTTGGGTTAACTTTCCAAGTCAGGCAATCCCAAACCAAATCCCAAGCCAATGTTCATTTTGGTTTGGTAATACCAAACTGAAACGGATATTTTTTCATAGTAGATATCTGTTACTAAACGAATATTTGTTACTAAATGGATATTCATTATTAAACGAATATCTGTTATTTATATTTACTTATATTATTTATAATACATAATATTATATAATATGTATTAATACATGTATTATGTATTTATAATACATATATTTATAATATATAATAGTATGTAATATAATATGTATTATATATTATATTATGTATTATGTTATATTATACATTATTATATTATATATTATTATATTATATTAATATTATGTAATATATATTATATATATTATATAATATATTTAATACATAGTATATATTATATATTTATTGATGTGCGACCAATTCACAAGAGAGAGAGGGAGTGGGAGGGACTTGAGAGAGAGGGAGAGAGAAAGACCTAAGAGGTAGAGACAGAGAGGGAGAGAGAGAGAGAGAGAGAGAGAGAGAGAGAGTCTTGAGCGAGAGGGAGGGAGAGAGGGAGGAGAATGGAGGGAGAGAAAGAGACTTGAGGAGGGAGAGGGATGGAATGAGTCCAAGAGAGAGACTTGAGAGAGACAAGGGAGCCCTAGGTGAGAGGGGAGAGAAAGAAGAGAGTTGAGAGGCGAGAGCAAAGAGGGAGAGAGAGAGAGAGAGAGAGAGAGAGGGACTTAAGAGAGGTTTTTGAGAGACTTGAGAGAGGTAGAGGGGGGAGGGACCTGAGAGTGAGAGGGAGAGACAAACTGAGAGTTGAGAGAGAGAGAGAGAGAGGCAAAGAGGGATAGTGAGAGACTTGAGAGGGGGAGAGAGAGAGTTGAGAGTGAGGGAGAGAGACAAAATTGATCTAGGGAGAGAGAGAGACTTGAGAGCGAGAGAGGAAGCTCTGAGAGACTTGAGAGAGAGGGATATAGAGAGAGAGTTAAGAGGAAGAGTGTTTTCTCGTGTTGGGACCCTCTATAATAAGAAGTGATACAACCATAAAAAAAAAACCATTACAACTCAATTCAACATTCATGCCATTAAAACCTTCAAGTTTAATAACATGTCATTAGATAATTCATGTAAAAGGTATAAAATCATCATGAATAAGAATCACTATCTTCCAATCATGATACATAAACAAGAACATTATGTACACCAAAGGGGTTTGATGCAACTTTCAAACAAAATCCTTAGAAGACATCAAGATACATGTTAATTAGATTGTTTATGTGAAATCTATACAATAATTATGATAAAAAAATAAGAGATAATTCAATCATGATGCATGAATAAACACTATATATGCGGGTATGTGCAAGATCATGATGGGCCAAAAAGTGGCGATATGATGGGTATGTGTAGGGTATATGGATGGCAACTTTTTTTTACCCAAAATCGATGAAACGAAAAATGTTTTTAAAGGAGATTCTTAGCTTTCCACCAATATAAATTATGCTTTACTTTGAATTTAATAAATAATTATTATTCATTTTCTATTTGAATTACGACTAAAGTCCTGATTGATAGGTTGACTGAAAAACATCTATAGCTTTCAAATGGTATCACATTTTTTAAATCTGAAACATACGTCACATTCTATGCTTCACATACTATAGGATTGTTGTCACTAGGATTGCACCCGTACTACAAAACCTTCTAAATTTCTACAATCCAGTGAAACATTGGAATAGTTTCAGGTTGTGGGTACCCTATGATGAAACTAAATCTCTAGATTCTAGGCTGGTTCCTATATGATGATTAATCAAGTACTTAAATGATTCATTTTAAGAAAAGGGTAAGAAGGATTGAACTAAATGCATGAACTAAAATTAAAACTTCGGTGATGCACCTAATTGGAAATCTAAATTGCAACTTAATTCAAAAATGATTATTCAATACCTCTACTTGCACAACCTGATTTGATAGCCCAATCACTTGAATGTTTTATACAAAGGCCTTAATTGAACACAATTTTGAGGGAAAACACTTAGATTTCATGACTAACTGAATAATCAATTAACATGCACAGTGTATAACCAGTGAGCTTAAACTAAACTGCATACATATATTTATGAAAGGAGATAGAAATATTAGAGATTTCAAAACTAAAACACAATAATCTTTTGATTGAATCCTGTACAATGATGACGCTTGAAATCTTGAAGGAAAAACTTGAAAATACTAGAAATTAAAAGGAATTATTCTACAAATTACAAAATTAATTAACCTATAAAATTTGTTGCATAATCTATTAAACTATGAAAACTGAGTTACATGAAGTCTCTTTGCTGAAGGAAAAGTCAGAAACAAGAAGTCCAAGAAAAAGATAAACTTTTTCCAATAAATACTGTAGACACCTAAAAATGACCTAGGCCTGCAAGCTTCATTTTTACCACTTTCATCCTAGCATAATTATGTCATTTAATCATGTCCCTTGTCCACATTCGACTATTGATTAAATAATTCATGATTATTTAATTAATTCATGTCCTTTCATTCCTCTTGATTATTAAATAAATAAATTTCATTTATTTATTAAATACGTCATTAACTGTCTAAGTCTTTCCTTAATTAAATAAATTTCTTAATTTATTTAATTCCCCTTTGTCATTTAATTCTTCTTGATTATTAAATAAATAAATTTCATTTATTTATTTAATCGTCCTCTTGTCTTAATTAAATAAATTGATTAATTTATTTAATTAATTGATCTTATCTGCTAAATTAAATAATTAATTTTAATTATTTAATTGCCAATTAATATTCTTCTCATTTTAAATAAATTAAATTATTTAAAATGTCATGTCAATCTGTCAGTCCTTTTTGATAAATAATCTGAAAAAGATTATTTATTATCTCTCAAAATCCATGATTTGAATTAATTTAATTCAAATTGGTAATTAATCTTCCAAAAATCAAGCAATCGGGCAGATTCTTAATTTTTCAAATCTTATCTTCAGTCTACATCTTATCTCTTTGATTTTTTGAATCTTGCAAATCAGGCAGTCTTATCTTCTTGATTTTTCGAAAATCTTTATTTTCTAATTATTTTCCTCATTTATTCTCCACCGTCGATCCGATTTTATTTTGACCGTTCGATTAAAGATTTTTCCCTAACCCTAATTAGGGATTCTTAGGTGTAATCTGGATCATTCATTTCATTAATTTATCTCGTCCGTCCATTCGAAATGGTCTTTTCTATAAAATGCCATCTTCTTCTCATTTTTGGGGACACACATTTGGCGTAATTACTATAGGCATTTATTTACTCACATGTTCATGGTCATAGGAAATCTTAGTATTTCAATTTTGGCATTATTTTAGACATAGGCATTGGTTTGTAGACATAGTCATTTAGGCATATCAAATCCTTCAAATCTTGTTGTAGGGCTTAGGCATTTTAGATTGCTCAAAAGATGAATCTGAGGGCAACATTCTCCAACAAGCAAGAAGGTATTACGAAAGGGAATCATGGAGGTATCAACAATCAGGTATAATTGTTCTTTCGTCTACTTCCTTTGTGTTTCGTAAAATCTTTGGGTTTCGATTATTATTTATTGTTTATTGCTAACTCTCCAAATCTGAAGAAAACCTTGATTACATTGGTGAACCCAACTCCGTTTTGCTTGTTTCCGTACGGTTTTTTGTTGTTTTATGTTTTTTTGTAGGTACAAGTACGGATCGACGCAACTATTTTTTTAAAACATCGTGACGCATTTGATGCGTCGCGACACATCTGCTGACAGAAGCGACACAATCGACCTGACAAGCCACAACTGACATCCCGAACGACGCATTTGATCTCCCGAGCCGCACTTGAAGACCCGAACGACGCATCTGCCCTGTCAAGCCGCATCTGTCTGGTAAAATTTTCTTTCAGTTTTGCCATTTTCATTTTCAGATTTTCGGGTTTTTCTGGTTATTGGTTTTCTGGTTTTCTATTTTTTCTATGTGTTTTATTCCTGCATGTTAACTAGATTAGATTTTTCTTGTGTTACTAATCTCTTCTTGTAGCGTGTGGCAATCCTCATTCGTTTGTCAAAGACCATTGCATAAGAGACTACTAATATTCATTGTTTGCAGATTCGCATGTCAAAGAAGGAATAACAAAACTTTGTGCTTGTTTTTCTTAGAGTAGCAAACATTTGAGTTTGGTGCATATAAAACGAAATCATGTCTTTTATGCTTGATTGTGATTATGGAATGGTAGGTGAGTATGCTCTCACTTGGTGAAAACCTTGTGATAAAAAAACCAGACCCATTCTTTTCTGTTATTTTACCCTGACTTGGTACATCGGAGTATCCTCTCCCCTCGCGCTTTCGGGTGATCTTGGGTGTAAGAGAAATGGTTACCAACTCTAGAAATTGGGCCTTCCTGGGGATTTCATCACCCCAATGCGACTCAAACCGGCAACGGAGCTAAAGCCAAGCTACCCCCAACCGGTATATAAATGTAAACCTTAAGGGAAAACCTAAGGTTGCGAGTGCAGATGTGTCATACGGACGAAGTTGTACTCCCTTAAACCCTGTTGAGCTTAACCTCTTTAGGCTGGAGTGCCACCTTAATGGTGATTAATCTCTTGCCCCATGTATGGCCACTCGAACGGGGGTCCTGAACTAAAAACTCTTGTGTAGTAAGCCAAAATCCTTCTATTTGCTAGCGCAGCACCGGTCGGTGTGAAGGCATCCACACCTTTGCAGTTTGTAGTAGAGGTGATCAGCTCACCATGGGAGTTTCATGGGGGTTGGAAGCTTGGTTGGCCTAAGAAGAGAGTGCACTGTAAGGGGGAGCTCGTGCAGCCAAGCTTCTGAATTCACACACTACAGATATGCGGTTACGTGGAATCTAGCGAATACTGTCATGGCCTAACCTAGGATCATGATTTTCTGATGTGTGTTTGGTTACTTTATAAAACACTATGTTTGTCAAGTGTTTTCTGGTTTTAACCATAGGTCAAAACAAAACAGTCATCAAACAAATCAAAACTTCCATCAAAACAACACGAAAATCACTTTGAAACCAAACTGTGTCGCATCTGTCGAACCGCAACTGATATTCTGCAATGCAACTGCTTTGATAAACCGCATTTGAGACTCAGAACGCCGCATCTGTAGGCGTCACGACACATCTGTCAACTTAAAAGCCACAATTGTTAAACTGAACCGCATTCGCTAATATGTGACGCATTTGCTAAACTATGACGCACTTGCCTGTCAAAATTTTAAACTTCATAGTCGAAACCTGAGGTCTTCAAATTGTCAACCATTTGTCAAACTCTGTCACCAAGAAGACTCTGTCAGAAACTAAAACTTGAAATTGCTCAAAGTCTTGTCTAAGCTTGCATTAGTCACCATAGGTTTCATACATCATTTCTTCTAGTTTCATACATTCAACATTACGTTGTCCCTAGGTCCATACTTGCATACTTAGGATTAGGAAAATCTTAAGCACATCTTTGCAAAAACATCGTTTTCGACATTAGACCCTCTTGGACTAAGTTATCAAACCTCCTTTAGTCATTGTCCTCTTTTGTGAGATTTCTTCCAACTCAAAAGTCTAGTTAGGAAGACTCACTAGTCATTTAGACCTAGTCAACTTGTCATTTCCAACGAAGTCCTTTAGCAGTCAAAATCGAAAACAAAGTTCGAGTTTAGAGGTGCTTAGATAACCTTGTCTTACATTGCATAGAAATTGCATATCCTTATTCACAAAAAATCCAAAAACATTACTCATTCTAGTTTTCATCTGGAACCTTAGACTTCACATAGTGTCATACTTGCATTTAGGCTGTCATTCCTATTTGAGCAATCTCATTTATGGTTGAAACTAGACTTCAAAAACAAAAGAGACAAATGGAAAACTTTAGACAAGACCCCCCATTTACTGTCAACAATCCATATGACTCAAACTAGACCTTGTACGATCCATTTACCAATCTAGACAATCAACCTCCAACAACAACGCAATCCTCGTCAAACAGTACATTCGAACTCTACTTGCAAAGAGATGAAAATGGTCAACTACTTCAGGAAAACATAGAGGCATTGACACAAGACCCAGAGGTCTATCAGCTTGCTGAAACAATAGCTCGTCAGGATAGAGACAGATTCGTAGCCATGATCTTGAGTGAAGGAGCTAAGTTACCACCAAGATTTGATGCCAACACGCTAAATTTGACACTTCATGACCCTAATGCCAATTACGCACATAACATGTCACATAGTGGTCAACTTCTAAATACTACGAACAATACTTCCTTTGGGACCACAACGACAGTACATACCACGCCCAACATCCCAAACATCTCCAACACAATAAATGCTACATCTATTGGGGGATCACAATCATCCACAACATCCACAACACTACCCCAATCGGATGGAACCACTCTTGGCTCCTCAACAATGTGGGAAAATTATTCCAATCCTCTTTTTACCACGACAGTAAATACCACGGGGGCATCATCAAGTCACCACAATCCCCCTTTGACAACTACATCTACTACCATGAACACAACTTCGACAAATTTGTTCAGTAGTAATTCACAAAGTCCATTGGGAGGAGCCACAGGACGTATCTTTATTAAAGGACAACAACAAAACGTTAACACGACAACACAATCAAATGTCATTACCTCCCAAGGTACAAACACAAACGTCCCCCTTGTACAAAACCAACAATTTACACAAGGTGGCCAAATAACACAACCCATGACATCATTGACACACCATAACAGTCATGGTCACAACATCCCCCAAATAACGACACACATGGCTGGGGGACACATCCCAACATACTCATCCAACATTCATACTCATCAACAGGCACCAAATCATAACTTCCAATACCAACAACACATGTCATATGTACCACAACAATCCGTACCACCACAATACACCAACACTCACGCACACCAGACAGGAACACATGGTGTACCAGGCAACCCAACATACAGAAACGTAAACGACCCTACCATAGATGAACTCAAAGCAAGAATGAGAGATATGGAGAAAAATATGCAAAACATGTACATTTCAGGCAGGAAATCAGAAATATCATATGACCTGGATGTATACCCTTTCGACACGAACTTACGTATGCCTGCATTTCCACCAGGATACGTGTCACCCAACTTCACAAAATATAGAGGCAAGACAAATCCCATTGAACATGTTCGCGAATTCGTAACCAACTGTATGGATATCGCCTACGAACCAACATACTTGATGAGACTTTTTTCCAAAAGTTTGGCGGGTCAAGCCCTTGAATGGTTTTCAACTCAAAAAGATATCCAGACATGGGATGAGCTCAAACGAAAATTCATAAGAAATTACGCATACAACATTGACATGGATACCTCTATCACTAGCTTGTGCAATCTCACGCAAGAAGACTCTGGTGAGACATTTATTCCATTCTTTCAAAAATGGAGAAGCCTTGCTAGTCGATGTCACATTGACATTCCTGAAAGGGAAAAAGTTGACATGTTCATCCAAACACTTCTAGGGCCCCTAAAATTCGCATTGCAAATACATTGTTGTACAAACTTCACAGAATTGGTCAAAAAGGGAGTCTAGATTGAGAAAGCCCTTATCGATAAGGGAGAACTGAGATATGGTTCCAAAAACATGAACGTCAATCCACCAGCTGACAAAAACAAATATTGGGTTAAGAATAAGCATGCTACAAATGACGGTGTTGTTGATGCCAAGACTGCAAATACTGTAGGTCCCGTATTAGCCCTGAAAGGGGTTCAACAACAAAACAGACCAACAACAACATTGACACCTCCTCCCAATACTTTTTCAAACAACCAAGGTGGTCAAAACAGTCAAGGGCAATATCGTCAAATGAGACAATTTCCTAGGGGCCGCACATACACCCATTTGGGTGAACCCATTGAAGAAGTCCTTAAGAAATGCATCCAGCACGGGGTCATCACACTTCCGAAAATCAAACCATATGACCCAGGATAGTTCAAACCATCATGGTGGAATGACAATGCACTTTGCGAATACCATCGAGCCAAAGGACATACAACCTCTAACTGTCGACAACTGAAAAACCTAATTCAAAATCTTATTGAAAATCGCACAATCGAAGTAGGTGGATCACAATTCACCTCCAATGCAGATCATACTATCCACAAGAATCCACTGCAGGATCATGGTTCTCATAATGTGTCCACGTCAGGTTCACAGAACCAAGCTAACTTCGCCCGAGTCAAGTACGATTATTCTAGTGGACCAATTATAAACAATGTCTGAACTAAAGATGGGTACATCAATACCATTACGGTCAAGAGAGCACCCCAGTGTAATGCTACTACTCGCAGTGGCAAGGTCACTATAGCTGGTCCGCCTCCTCCTAGACAAGCCAAAATCACAATACCGGGCCCATCGGCTAAACAATCACAACTTGCTGCATCGGCTAAACAGCCAAAACCTGTCTCAACCCCACAACAGTGGAAACCCAAAAGCCAGTTCAACCTCATTGACCAACTAGGAAAGACTCTCGTGCAAATATCTATCCTTGAGCTACTTCGTATCTCTCCGGCACACAAAGAAATCCTAGACAAAACTCTCCTAGAGTCGTCGGTCCCTAAGGACATCAATGTCAATCAGTTTGAAACTATGGTGGGATATCTCACCACGCCGCACCATGTCACCTTCTCGGATCAAGACTACTCATCACATAAAACCAACCACAATGACGCATTACACATAGAAACTTTTTTCCACAAGCACAAAGCTAGACGGGTTTTAGTAGATGGTGGAGCAGGGTTGAATATATGCTCCCTCAAATTGGTTAAGGCTCTTGGGTTCTCTGATGCGTGCGTAGACCCAACGAAAAACATAGTGATCAAAGCATACGATGACGAGGAACGCTCTTCAAGGGGTGTTATCTCTCTCCCTATCAGAGTGGGACCGGTCATTGTAGACACAATCTGCCAGGTCCTGGATTTGGAACTACCATATAACATTTTACTTGGCTGTCCATGGATCCACGCTTTAAAAGCCATTACGTCAACATACCACCAATGCCTCAAGTTTCCTTTTGACGGTATAGAAGTCACCATATACGGAGACCCCGACCCTTTCCAATATTGTACCAATTTAAGGGGTATCTCCGAAAACCAAGTACCTATTCATCGAGAAGCACCTGGCTCCTCGTCATCCAAGTACATCGACCCCTCCACACTCACGTCATCTTCCACATCCGCTCCATCCACGTCTTCCGCCATACCACCACCTTCCACCAACCCTAAGACTAAATCAACTGTAAAAACCCAGGACCTTGGCTATGGAGAATTCAAACTGCACACAGCATACAACATAACAACAACGCCTAGATCTCCCAAGGACTATGGTCGGCCATGTTTCCGAATGGAACCTTAGGAAACCTTCATAGTCCCACCAAATACAGTTTTTATCAAGTGGGGAGACATGAGTGAGGAAGACCTTACTGACATCACAGGATGGATCTATAAGGATACAGTCACATTACCCCCATTACCAGTTCAAATATATGGCAAAGGTTATGACTTCATGAAGGCTAAAGGCTACGATGGTACTAGTGGCCTAGGAAAAGACAAAACAGGCCGAAGGGAACCCATAGAAACTTTTCAAATTCTGAAGTATCTTGGATTAGGGTTTGGATCACTCGCCAATGGCAATCGACGTACCTCTAAACTTTTAAATGAGCGATTACATGCTTTTGATAGTGTCGAGACTACTAGGGAACCCCTCACCGAAACTGACTCCCACGAGTGGGAATTTGGCTCAGAACGATCCCTAGGTGACTGTTGTCTTGATGATTTGTTTGTCGAACCAGGGGAATTGACCTCTGAACAACGATTTTGGAAAACATTCAAAATTGAACAGGCACCAAATAGTCAAAGCCCTACTACCACTTCCCATAAAACACAACAGCCATCATCTGACCCCCCTTAGTCTAATCTATCTGAAGTGTCAGACGACATTGATAACCAGGGCTTTAAAACCTTCACTCCTTATTACGACAATGAATATGACACTAGTGAAGGAGAATATTGGATAGAGTCCGATGTAGAGTTGGATGATGATAACCTCATCTACAACATCAACGAATCCATCTGCATGCTGTCCGTATCCTCACCCCAATTCAGTAGCCTTGACGATGGCATCTCTTTAGTTTACCTTGAACTAGTCGATTGGGACCAACAAGGACCGCCAGTTCTGGACACATTCCAAAATGATGAAGCCATTGCCGAATTCATGGGATTACGAGAAGGCATGCAGTGGGACCTAGGTGGGATTGCTTCTTGATTTCGTGCACATACTTGATTGAAATTTGTCAGATCCTCTAGTCATAAAAGTAAAAATAAAATGAAAAAAATAAAACATCTCTAGGTGAAAGCGAAGGCACCTCTTGGCGATAAAATAGTAAAAAATAAAGGGCGAATCTGGTGAAAACCTCTAAGGCATTAAAGATGGAGGCTGGACTTCTCCCGTGCAGCAGAAATTGACCATGTATTGAGGGACACAATAGAGGATTCTTATTTCAAGCTATGAAGACCCAAAGATGGTCCTGTTGCCGCATCATTGATGATGAAGAAAACGAGTTTCATAAAATTCTTTCTGAATGAAAATCAACTACATGGTCCTATCTTGGACACCGAGATTAGACTAGCTGATTACGCATCATCGCCATACCCAATGCTAAACGATCCAAGAAGCAAAGTTAGCAAAATGCACCCTCAAGGATTTACTCTATTGGTCAAAATTTTGAGTTAAAGAAATTCTTGGATGCGGATTCATGAGATCTATAGATTATCTTTGAATAGTTTAATCTAGTCTGGGTGACAAAGCCAAATGGGGTGAGATTCGGGTGTCTGAGACTTTGAGATCTAAACGAGCATGTCAAAGGATGACTTTCTTTTCCCAACATTATTGACATCATGAGTGGATCTAAGCGGGAGGACATGAGATGCTGCTCCTCATGGATGGTTTCTCGATTTATAATCGTCGCGTACTCACGAGGATCAACACAAAGCGACATTCACTTGCCACAGGGTACATCTTGTTGGAACGTCTTCTTCCGGTCTCCAAAAAGCGCGAGTGCCACGCGCCAGGCTACTGCCGATCTTCAACGTGCTGCAATATAATGGAGGATTATAGATGACTGTGTGCAATCAACAACAAAATCATTTGAGAATTTTCGACATAATTTTCAAAAGACTTGAAGAGTACAAAGTTCGGCTAAACCCTAAGAAGTGTGTTTTTTGGGGTCACATCAGGTAAACTATTGGGATACATAGTTTCCCAAAGAGGCATAGAGGTCGACCCGGCAAAGGTCAAAGCAATCATAGACATGCCTCCACCTAGAGGGATCAGTGAACTCAGAACTCTACAAGGCAAAGTGCAATCTATTTGCCATTTCATAGCCCAATTGGCAGATAAGTGTCATCCGTTTCAATATCTGTTGCACAAGGGTATCCCCTTTGTATGGATGGGATAAATGTCAAGAGGCCTTCTAGAAAATCAAAGATTACCTGCTGTAAACACCAGTACTCATGCCACCCATTCATGGGAAACCGTTAATTCTATACATCTCCACCACTAATTCAGCATTGGGGGCATTGCTGGCCCAAAATGATCACGAAGGAAAAGAAAGAGCAATCTATTACATCAACCGCACACTGATAGGCTATGAGTTGAACTACACATACATTGAATGTGCGTACCTCGCTGTTGTCTTTGCATCCCAAAAACCTAGACACTATATGCTCAGTCATCAGACACAACTGGTTGCCAAGATTGATCCATTGAAATATCTACTAAGTCGAGTAGCATTAATAGGCCAGTTGGCAAAATGGGTCATGATCCTAAGCGAGTATGACATATAGTATGTTGAGCGCAAAGCAATAAAAGGGCAAGTAATAGCGGATCAATTGGTGGATGCACCAATTCAAGCCACTCATCCATTAGTAACTGATTTTCCCGATGAGTCCATTTTTCATGCGGAACCGGCATCACCATGGAAACTGTACTTTGATGGGTCTCATACTGGTCATGGCTCGGGTGCTGGAATCTTGTTTATCACACCGCAGGGGGTTTCAATTCTTAAGTCATTCAGGATCACTTTCCCATGTACAAATAACATTGCTAAATATGAAGCACTAGTCACAGGTCTTAAGTTGGAAATTAAGTGAAAAATTTAGACGTTGCTTGTATTCGGGGACTCCCAGCTCGTAATCAACTAGGTGAATGATGACTATGAAATAAAGGATGAGAAGTTGCTTCCCTACAAGAGGATGGTGGATAGTTTCTTGACATACTTTCAATCGATTTCTTTTGAACAAATCCCTAGGGTACAAAATAAGGCAGCTGACGCAATGGCTACTATTAGTTCTCTCTTGGACATCCCTAAAAATGTGTCACAATTTGAGTTCTTAGTAGAACAGCTTTTGGTACCAGCATATGATATCCCAGAATCAGAAATGGTTTGTGAACTTGTTGGTCCCAACTCTCCTTGGTATCAAGACATTTACGATTACCTAAAGTCTCACACCCTTCCACCGAACCTGTCAAATAACCAACGGAAGTCCTTCATTAGAAAATCCGCAAGGTATGCCATTGTCAGTGACACCCTCTACCACCATAGTTTCGACGATAGCCTCCTTAGATGTCTTGACACTTGGGTAAACGGCATATGCGACCTTCACAGTACCGCGATGGTATATGGTCTGTTCGAATGGTCCTCGGCAGACTTGGGTATTATTGGCCGACAATGGAAAAAGATGCAATTGAATATGTGGGACTTATCTGTCCTCAAATACGTGACGGTGTGTGCTCGACTGAGAACTCAAGTATCCGCTACTCCTTGGCCTTCCACTTTCGATAGGGGACGTCCAGCCGTGGTAAGATTCATCCAACCTCATCCACTGACCATAAATTCGACTATTCGCCAGGTATTTCTGGGAAGTGGATGAAGCCATCGATGACATGTCTTGTGACAAATATCAAAGTTCATTCTCAGCTACATCCATTTTCCGGTGTGGCCTTGGCGTTCATCATCGCGACATGAGCGTCGTTCAAAAACCAAGATGTACGTGAGTTATGTGAACGATTCCATATCCAACACCACTTTTCATCTCCATACTACCCGCAAGGAAATGGCCAAGCTGAGGCATCCAATAAAACCATTGTCAAGATCTTAAAAAAGACTATCAATGACACTGGCCGTAATGGCACATACAACTAACCCTGCTCATGGGCTTATCGAACTAGCATTGTACTCCTCGGGGCCACCAGTTAACCCCCTGTCTTTGGTATTTGAAATATCTTACCCATTAAATTAAAAGTCCTTATTTCAGGTCTCATGAAGGTCTTACTAATGAGGGACTATAACAATCAACGCTTGCATAAATTTGAAATCTTTGGAGAAAGATGGCCAAAACTCAACGATCATCTCCAAGCATATCAGAATACGCCTTTGTCAAGTATTCACAATAAAAGGTTATGGTCGGAGAAGTTTGGCCTTCGGTGACCTAGTTCTGTCCTGACCCCAAGAATAGCTGAGCCGGAGAAAAGCTGGAGAAATTTGGACCAAAATGGCTAGGTCCTATGTTATCATATCTTCTTTTGGTTAGGAGCTTTATCAAGTGGCAGCCTCCGGATGGGAGCAGTTAGCCGAAGAACCCATCAATAGTTTACATCTCAAAGTTCGCGCGGAGGATGGGTGAAATCATAAAATACAAAAAATTGAAAATGATAAAATCATCGCAGCAGTGAAAACGCTGTGAGGCATCTTGAGCACAAAAAAATAAAGTCAAGAAAATAGTAAAGAGAAAAGGATTAGTTCAATAGTGAAAACACAGCAAGCAGGCACTTTGGACAAGTACCATAGTGAAAACACGGCAAACGGTATGTCACGTAATCAATCATTGCTCTGCCATCTACTGTCACTTGGTCTAACTTGGCCTAGGATGAAAGGTATTTCTGCCATTATTCCGCAAAATCGCCATCACATCCTACCCTACCTGTCCTAGTAGATAAATGATTGACATCAAGTCCTGACGACTTCCCGTCTACCAAGTCAGCAGCATCCCATCCATGTCCCTTGCAAATGGCTAAGTCTTAGACCTAACTGGGGGAAAAATGTTTATCATGAAACTGCAGTGGATGTCACACATGATCTTGACAATTGGCAAAAAATCATAAAAAATACCAAAAACATCACAAAAAGTCCTGAAAAAAGACAAAAACATTGGCAAATAGTCCTTAAAAAAAGACCAAAAACATCACAAAAAGTCCTGAAAAAAGACAAAAAAATTCGCAAATAGTCCTGAAAAAAGACCAAAAACATCACAAAAAGTCCTAAAAAAAGACAAAAACATTGGCAAATAGTCCTGAAGAAAGACCCAAAAACATCGCAAAATGTCCTGAAAAAAGACCTAAAAATCATAAAACGTCCTGAACAAAACCAAACAAAAACATCAGACTGGTCAAAAAGCGCAAACACATGGGCATCTCTTGTCAAAGTCAGTCATGTCAAATCAGTCTTCGTCATCTGTTCGGAACTACGTTGTCTCTGCACATTTTCTATGTAGGCAAGACTCACATTTGAGTCCTCGAGACATAAGGTTAGTCCTTTTAGGTTTGTCACAATAAAATCATGGCGCAATCTTTGCTCATCAATACAAAGTCATTGGCCGTGTTGAACTATGAGGTCTCTGAGTGTATGATGTAGGCAAGGCCATCTGTTGATGAGCCCCAGAGGCACTTCATTCAGTCCGGCCAGGGTTCATGGCACTCTGTTGGCACCACCACGTCAAAAGTCTTCAATCGATTTCATTGTGAAACTCCTAAACCAAGTAAGCAGGTCATTTGTTCTGAACATAGCGTCATCAGCGAGTCCTCATATCATCATGACAATATGGCATGCGATCGACACAAGTCAAACCGGTCAAGCAAGTCAAATCATCATAAGCAAGTCAAGCTAATCAAATTTGATTTAGTGTGAGATGGAGTCGCCGAATGATAACCTCTGTCATTTACGCCTTAGGATGTGTCCTTCCAAGGCGTCGTCATCGTCATTCGACATTTTGAGTGATTCTCTTGATATTTAAAGATCACTCTTCGCGACAACAATATTCTTCAAATGTGTCCTTCTGAAGAATCAACTCTGTCATTTATGCCTTAGGATGTGTCCTTCCTAGGCATTGTCATTATTTTGAGGGACCCCTTACGACCATCAGGGATCAAATCCTCTCGACTTCGGAATTATTCAGGATGTGTCCTTCCTGAATTCACCAAGTCTCGGCATTTTCCAAGGTCAATCAAAACTTTAAACATTTCGACATCTCGACATTATCAAACATGGCATCTTGGCACCAGAACAGTGAATATCCAGATGCACTTGGCAAACACTTGACAAATTGTCTTTTTTGATCTTTTTATCATGTTATTAGTTTTTTTGTTGAGGATCCCAATAAGCGGGGATTTAGAAGCGTGATGTGGCGACGATTGTATGCATGACTACCTAGCTTCTCGGTGATCTGATGCAGGATTTAAACTGCTGACATATCATGATAGGGACTTTATTTTTGTATTTTGGCAATCATGTCACTAGTTTCTCAAGGATGTCCTGGAAATAAGATTTAGAGAAGCAGCAACGTTTCATGATCTGTCCTTGTCTTTTTCTGCTTATGGTTGATTATGACAGCAAGACTGGGGCAATCACGCTCGTAGTAAGAGTCATGATCATCCTTGTCTGTGACTATTTGTCTTAGGTAATGGTACGACCTTGCACACCTTGATCTATGTCATATCATGTTGTTTGTTGGCCATTACAACAGTCTTCCCAATGATGATTAAGAGCAATAAGTACTAATGTCCTATGGTAAAGTTTTGAAGGATTTGGTCTAGGAATTAACACGCATTTTCATAGGGCTCATGTCTTCTCTTCTTCGATCTGGTCATCTTCTCTCATCGGTCTCGTCATCTTCTCTCGTCCATCCCACGATGATATCTTGTGACATCCAAAAACATAAGTGCATACATGATCATATACATTGCATTAGGTCCATACATACATCATACATGGCATTAAATCATATACATAAGCACAAGCATTGCATTAACATAATCATCAACATTGCATCTTTTACATAAATACATCATACACATCATTAACATAATCATATAAATATGCATTGCATCATCATGGAATCAAAATCACAAATAGGCATCATAGGACATACATGGCATCATAAATTAAGCATCATACATATCATAATACATAAAGCAAAGAGCATCACATAACACATATAGGCCGCATAAAAAATGCATCATCATATAGTATCATCTCAAAAATGTATAATGTCACAGGATAATGTCATGGAATATCCCAAAAGTGGAGCTCGCAGGCTCAAAATCATATACATAGTGTGTCATAATACAAAATTCCCCTAGGGTAGACCCTCATCATCCCCTCGAGGCGAGGAATGTGGCGGAGACAACTCTGTAACAGGCGCTGAAACAATAGGTGGTCCTGTAACGGCCCCTGTCTGTGAAGCTGTCAGAACTGAGAAGGCAGGTGTCATCTCAACAGTATGGAACACCTATGAGGTCACTGCGGCTGAACTCTGGGAGATAGACGGATCTGTCATTGGTGGCTGGCCCGGTACTGACTTCTGTGCTGACCCAGTCGACCCATGGCTGTGACCCGGAGTGTGCCTGCGTGAATGATGGGACTTGTGCCCTGAAGTATGCCCTGTCGAGGTAGACCCTCCAACACTAGTATGGCTCCTCGTACCACTGCCACTACCTGACCTATGTCCGCTACCTATCCTCGTCTGTGATCGGGACAAGGTAGGGTCTCGTCGCTCTGGCGACACTGCCTGTTCATAGAGAGTTCGGTACTGCCCCAATCTCGTGCTAACTCTAGCTAACTCTCGAGCCATGTCTCCCATAGGTCCTGTGCACAAAGCTGCAAACTCGGTACACCACTGGGCTGCATCCTGCTGGTGGATCACCGCCTGATCCCGCTCTACCTGGGCTACCTCCAGCGCTGACTGTAAAGACCTGACCTGTGCCAAGCTGGCGTCTAATCTTTGCTGAAGGTCGGCCACTCTATGATCAGCTGTAGCATCTGGCGGCAACCCTGAAGTGGATGGTATTTCCTCCTCCCCCTCCACCATCTGCCATCTGAGAAGTCTCTCGGCCTCACCTATGGCATCATCCTCCTCGTCATCATCATCATCCTGCCCTGCCACCTCCTCCTCCTGCCCTGCCACCTCCACCTCAATCTCTGGCATATCCTCATGCCTCTCTGCCTCCGCCTCCTCCTCTTGTCCCCTCACATCCTCCTCCTCTCCCCTCACCTCCACGTCCTCCACCTCTCCCCTCACCTCCACATCCTCCTCCTGTCTCTCCCCCTCTGCCTCCTCCTGTTCCCTCACCTCTGGCTCCTCCTCCTGTCTCCTCTTGCCCTCTCCCTCCTGTTTGGGCTGCTCCTCACCCTCTCCCTCCTCACCGGCCTCAGGGATAGCATCTAACGCTACCCTCACCACGCGCGGTCACACCCTGCGGCCTGGTACCTGGCCATCTCGCCTCTGCCTCTGGCCATCTCCACCATCATCCCCACCTCTGGCTCCACCCCTGCCTTCGTCATCCCCACCCTGACCTCCATCTCCACCCCGTCCTCCATCTCCCCCCTGCCTCTGTCATCACCACCCCGACCTCCATCCCCACCCCTCCCTCCATCTCCATCCCTGCCTCTGCCTCTGCCTCCATCTCTGCCTCTGCCACCTCGTCTGACCCATGGCACTTGTGGAATAACTGACCACCTGTCAACTGGTGCTGGCCCGTCAGGATCTGTCAAGGGAACTGGTCGGCGTGCCTACCACCATAAATCATATGCCGGCGTCGTACTAGGATTTGGTGCGCCTCCTCTCCAACCCCAAGCCTGGGCTATCAGCCTGTCTATCTGCTGAGTCGCAAATGCTACTGGGATGGCTGGCCCCCAAGCATACTCTCGGGAGGACCTAGCATACTCTGCTATCCCTACGGGCACATCCTGCTGCTCGCCAAACTGTCTCAATACACGCTGCAGCAGGTACATCTCAATGATCAAGGACGTCTGCACTATCCTACCAATAAGATATTTGTACTGTCTGCAGAAGTTGAGATGCTCGTCCTCATCATCCCATGCCTCACAATCCTTGTACGACCTCCAGATGAACGTCACCATGGTATCGATCCGATGCCGCCACCACCCTATCTCACCCATATGGGTCTGCTGTAATGCGCCGGCATAGTAGTAAGAGTAGGGCATTCCCTCGGCTAGCTGCGGTCTGTCAATAGGAGGGCGGAATATGGCAATGTGCTCCCATGCCTAGATCATCATAAGAGTGGTCCTACAGGAGATACTCTCTCCTCTTCTGTACACGACATCGTGAAGTTGATGATAAAGCATCCCTAGTAGGCAAGGACCCCACACATAAACTGTCCTGTCTCGCCTCATGCCGACTAGGATATCCTCCCAACCAATCGGAAATCCATGTCCTCACTGGTCAGGAATCAAGATACCCATGATCATCATCGCCAGAAATGCATCAAAGCGACCGTAGTGCTCCGCCAGGAACTCCCATCAGATCTCATAACCCTGAATCCCCAATCTAGCACCCTGATCTTGATAATAGGCACGGAAGGTCTGCTCGCCATGCCGTGGATCATAGACAATCCGCTCCCCTCGAATAGGAATCTGGAGAATCCGGTAGACGTCCTCTAAGGTAATGGTAGCCTCACCCGTCGGCAGGTGGAAGGAACTGGTCTCAGAATGCCATCGCTCGCATAATGCGGTCAATAATCCCCTGTTCGCCTGAATGGAGGGCATGAACACAGCATAAAATAAGCCTAGTCGCATCAATCGCCGTTGCTCTCGTGGGCCTAACTGATCAGCAAACTGAAAGGTGATCGGTCTGCTCTCCCTCGTGTAGATAGGGGCAAGCTGCCTCTGCAACAAGACGAACACTGCATCAACACTTTTTGGACAACTGACAACATCATGGAAAACAACTAGGGGCATGCAAACATCAAAGCAAGTTGTATTAAAGAAATAGGCAAATGCGTCGCAAACAAGCAATTGCGTCGTGAAAACACAACTGCGTCGTTCAAAACATCAAGTGCGTCTCGACATGTCAATCACGTCTCAATATATCATTTGCGTCACTAAAACGCGAATGCGTCGCAACATTGCTATTGCGGCACGATTTGGCCAATGCGACGTTCAACCCATCGATTGCGTCTCAATTTGACGATTGTGGCACTCCAGAGGTCAAATGCAACTCGACATGTCACTTGCGTCGCACGAATTATCAAATGCAGCGCGAACCACCAGAGCAACCGCGTTAGACTGGGCACTTGCATCGCGACGCATCAAATGCGTCGAACGCGAAGGCAATTGCAGCTTACGCGAACGCATATGCATTGTGGCGCATGCGTTGACTACCCTAGAAAGCATTAAATAGCACATAAAATGATAAAATTACAAAGTGCGTTTAAGGTACATATTGCTGACTCTGAGCCCTCTGGCTATCTGAAAGTCGTCATGATCTCTCCGCGGTGCTCTGACACTAGAATAACCATCCTCGCTACTGCGCCTTTCGCTCTGAGCTCTCAAGTTTTGCAAGGTAAATAGTAAAAATGAATTGACTTTACCCCCTTTGTCAACCTATTTATAAGGTCAAAATGACATTTTTCAGACAAAGTCAATACTGGAGGCTCATTTGAACACCTTTGACTTCCTTGTAAGTTGCTTTAAACATGATAGAATCCGAAACCGACTGTGCGGTTGTTTTTCTGGTCATCAAATTGATTTATCGGGACCCTTTGCAAATTTTTCTGGCACCGGCTCAAAATTTGAAAATTTCCCGAGGGGGCAATGATACTCAGTACCCTCGCTGGGGCATATTCTTGGCTTATTTTCTTTGTCACAACGCGACAAGCAACATTATGACAAAGAGGGGCAAAATGTAGACACCTAAAAATGACCTAGGCCTGCAAGCTTCATTTTTACCACTTTCATCCTAGCATAATTATGTCATTTAATCATGTCCCTTGTCCACATTCGACTATTGATTAAATAATTCATGATTATTTAATTAATTCATGTCCTTTCATTCCTCTTGATTATTAAATAAATAAATTTCATTTATTTACAGCCAAATAAATCATTAATGTCTAAATCTTTCATTAATTAAATAAATTTCTTAATTTATTAATTTCCCTTTAATCATTTAATTCTTGCAGTTATTAAATAAATAAAGCCGATTATTTATTTGTCGATCACTATTGTCTTAATTAAATAAATTGATTAATTTATTTAATTAATTAATCTATTGCTAGTTAATGAAATTAATTTTAATTATTTAATTGCCAATTAATATTCTTCTCATTTTAAATAAATTAAATTGTTTAAAATGTCATGTCAATCTTAGCTTTATCAGGTCCTTTTGATAAATAATCTGAAAAGATTGTTTATTATCTCTCAAAAATCCATGATTTGGGTGTTAATTCAAATTGATTAATCTTCTAAAAATCAAGCAATCGGGCAGATTCTTGATTTTCTAAATCTTATCTTCAGTTCACATCTTATCTCTTTGATTTTTTGAATCTTGCAAATCAAGCAATCTTATCTTCTTGATTTTTCGAAAATCTTTATTTTCTAATTAATTTGTCTCATTTATTCTCCACCGTCGATCTGATTTTATTCTGACCGTTCGATTAAAGATTTTGCCCTAACCCTAATTAGGGATTCTTAGGTGTAATCTGGATCGTTCATTTCATTGATTTATCTCGTCCGTCCATTCGAAATGACATTTTCTATAAAATGCCATCTTCTTCTCACTTTTGAGAGGACGCTCATTTTGGCATTTTTGCATAATTACTATAGGCATTTAGTTTCACATTTATTGTCATAAGTCAATTGTAGTATTTCAATTTTGGCATTATTTTAGACATAGGCATTGGTTTGTAGACATAGTCATTTAGGCATATCAAATCCTTCAAATCTTGTTGTAGGGCTTAGGCATTTTAGATTGCTCAAAAGACGAATCTGAGGGCAACATTCTCCAGCAAGCAAGAGGGTATTACGAAAGGGAATCATGGAGGTATCAACAATCAGGTATAATTGTTCCTTCGTCTACTTCCTTTGTGTTTCATAAAATCTTTGGGTTTCGATTATTATTTATTGTTTATTGCTAACTCTCCAAATTTGAAGAAAACCAAAGATTACATATACAATGATGGCATGCATAATGTGCCCCTAAAAGGTGGAACTCCAAACTAACTGGAAGTGAAAATATCTCTCTAACTTGCCTCTCTCACGAGCAAAAGAGAAAACCCTGAAAAAGAGGAGTCAAAATTGCATGGAAAGAGAAAAAATACTCTCAAATTCCCCCTTTCAAATATTTAGACCAAGGGAGATCTCAAAACTGCATGAAAAGCCTCCAGTTTCACTCCAAATGCATGAAATTGTCTCTCAGTTGCACCCTTCGCATGATCAGTTAACTCCATCAAGACTCAAACATCAATCCTCTTCAGATATTTTGCATAATTTGAAGTAAAGGTAAGAAATTTAAATAATATTAAAGTAATTAATTAAGAATTACTTTAATACATGTGTATTGCTCCTCACTTCTGCGTTTGCATGACACCTATTAAAGCAATTTATAATTCATTTCTTTAATATTGTTTACACTATTATCTCCAACTTCAAAACCATGTGAAATTGTTAAGACATAGGGACAATTTTGAGTTTGAAATCAAGACATTACAAAGGTATTTTGAAGGAGTTAACTTGGAGTTTGGCTTTACAAATTTGCAAAGTTTGCATAAAAATACTAGAGGTATTTAAGGATACCTAATGCATGGAGTTTGAATAATACAAAGTATTACTTTTTAAAACATAAGGTAAAATGCCTTAAGCTAATGGTTGGCCAAATTAGGGTAAACAAAACCTTAAACCAAAAAATCATGGCCCCTCCTTGAATTTTGCAAATCTTTTCACTGATGCTTGCTAAGCACTGCCATACTTGAGTTCCACTTAGGTTTTCATGGAGAACCTCTACTAGAGATCATGTGGTAAGGTTTTTCCCTCTGTATTGATGTGAAAGAGGAGCGATTTCTGCTTGTTTGTATATAGAAAAATTGAAAGAAGTTTTCAAATCTCTGGTTATTCTCATAAATCTGTTCTTTGTTCAATGTTTTTTCTCATTTTCTGAAAATAAAAGATTAGAAAACCCTCCTTTATCCTGGTTTTCAAGCACTTTAGTTATGTTTATTAAGAGATCATGGCCGCAGCTTTAGCATATTATGATGTGTTCTTTTGTTGTTGAGAGTTTGAATCCTTCCATTTCTCATGGCACTGGCATGGTTTAATGACTCCATTATTCTTCAGGTCGTGACCTTCATTGTTGTTTTTCCTTAACCTTTAGCTATTTTTGTAGGCCGTAGGCTTCATCCTTTTTCTAGACTATGGATACTATATATTTTGTTGCATATATCTCAGACTTCAAAATAGATTTTTGGGATTCTTTTGAGAACCCTAGCCATATATTGATGTTGTGGTTGTGAGAAATTAAATGGGTCATGGCTTTTTTCCTTGCTAATAATGTAAACTCTTTGTGTCTTCATGATAAGAAACCTTGATTCCATCAATGCATTTCGAAGATCATTTTCACTATCATTTTCCTATGTAAATTATACTATTCTTTGTATTTTTTTCCTTCCATTCTGCATGTAAAATGAAAATGCTCAAGGGTTATTTGCTTAAAACCCTAGCTCTGATACATTAAATGCTCTATTTATTGCTTCAGCGTTTTCATGGAAAATAACTCTCAAACACAATCTTGAAACCCTCCTTAACCTAGGTACTCTTTGCAAATCATAATGAACTTGCTTAAAAAATACTTTCTTTCTCTGTATTTTAGCTCTGTTTTAAGAAAATAATAAGGGATTTCTCTTATAGCATGTATGATATCACATTCAACATGTAATAATTATACCTGGTGGACAATTGATTGTAATGTAACTCAAAAAATTTGAATGTTGACCTCATGCACCTATAGCATATCATGTTTATCATATATTCTTCGAGGCAACACTTCTTTCACTTGTTAAAATGATGTTCAATTTCAATCAATGTTCACCTTGATTCCATGCTACTTGGGAAATTTGATCATATTCTTTATGAAAATGAAAAACTTAGATATGGTTGCATTTTCTATGGATGGTCATTTTGACTCAACTTCTTTGCATGCCCATCACTATGCTATCCTTACAAGTCTTCTTCTCCTGACTGCATAATGCACCTCTTGTATAGATGGACCGTTTGAATCATTCTCATTTGTAATATCCACCTGTAGCTTCTATTGAATGTATAGGGTTATTAGAAACAATTTAATGACCTTTGATACTTTGTTTTCCATTAGTGTAAATGGGCTCCATACTTTATTTAAATGCAATGTGAATATAAGTAGAGATGAAGCTAATATAACAAATGCAGTTGATATTTCTTCAACATGTTTTTGATTGTTCTTTCGAATGATGAGCAATAGTATACTTTGCTCAACCTATTTTCATCATGTTGAATTAAAGGATTCTTTATGAACTTCATTCATGGAGAATGATGATTATCTTTATTCCATATTGTTGTCCCATGTCATTGTTTATGAGCTAGGCTCAACCCTTGTGGGAGCCACATTTCTCACCACTCATAACAATATCTGTTAGTTGAAATGATCTAATTATACCTATACCTGCACACTTAAACAAAAAAAATAGCATAATAATTGAAGCTCAAAGCTTCCATTGAACTTTGTGCTCCTTGAACATTTTCCTTTTTGATGACTTAATCATCTTATGAATGCCTGATAGGATGTAGGTTACCTTTTTGTTGGTAATATAGGCATGAGGAAGGATGTGATTTATCATTTCTCTAACACCACCTTTCAATACTCTTGCAGGAAACCATGGAGTTTGGAGTCTAAACATCTTGGAGACACTCAGACACAACAACTTGAGGACATAAAGTATAAAACGATTCATCATTACAAGCAATGATGAATCACTCCCTTTTTCATGTTTACATTATCTTTAGTTGTGT
>VDFB02375427.1:0-32191 GCA_007258455.2 Sequoia sempervirens
CCATGCCATAATCCCTGGAAATTCCTTTGCTGAATTTCTCTACTTAACGCTTTTTCCATGATAATGAAGAGGAATGGAGATAATGGATCTCTTGGCCTTACCTCTTGCATTGCACTGAAGAATCCATAAGGAGAGCCATTAATAATAACTAAAAATTTATCCCTTGACAAACAAGAATGAATCCATTTACACCACTTTTCATCAAATTCAAATATTGAGAGAAATTTCATCAAAAAATTCTAGTCCACTCTATCATATGCTTTCATCATGTCCAATTTGACAATGAAAGTTGGAAAATGGTTCGTGTTAATTGAATGCAAAACTTTGTGAGCAATGATTTCCCCTTCAATAGTGTCCCTCCTTGGCACAAATCCTCCCTGCTCTTGGGAAATAATAGATGAAATGAAGGGCTACAACCTGAGATAGATTGCTTTTGTAAATATCTTATAAATTGTATTGAAAAATGAGATTGGCCTAAAGTTTGCAATTTTTTTGGGAACCTTAACTTTTGGAAAGATAGCAATATTTGTTACATTGAACTGTTTCAGCATTGTACCCATTCTTGTTGAATCTTCTACAGCCAAAAGAAGATCAAAACCCACTACTTCCCAACATTTTTGAAAAATTATTGTTGTGAAACTATCTGGCCTTGGTGCTTTATCTGATGGCAAGGGGAATACTACATTCTTCAATTCTTCTAGTGTAAATGGCTTCAACAAACCCTTATTAATTTCCTCACCAATAACCTTTGGGATCACATCTAATAGCTCCTCTTCATCCTTCAAACTTTGAAAAGTATTGCTTTGAGGTGCATAGAGTAGACCAAAAAAGAATTTCACTCCTTCCTCTTGAATATTAGACTCCTTTGTGAGTAACCTCCCTTTCACTGCATCATTAATTGAAAAAAATGTCTTAGCATCCTTTTTGATCTGGGTGGATGAGTGGACATATTTAGTATTACTATCTCCCTCCTTCAACCATAACTCTTTGGAATTTTGCCTCCAATAAATTTCCTCTCGTGCACTTAACTCTTCCCATTTTTTTTGTAGTTTTTTCTGCTTATCAAAAGTTGAAACATCCAAACAATTTTTTATGATGTGCTAATGGATTTTAGATAATTCCTTAAAAGCCTCTTCCTTTTGTTGGAATTTTTTTTTAAAAACTTGTATATTCCAAGTTTTAATCTATTTTTTTACAAATTGTAGCTTTTAGCTTTCTACAAAACTGATACATTTTTATACCCCTCTGATAAGGTACACTTTCCCACCATTGATGCAATAATGGTAAAAAATGCGGGTGTCTCAACCACATCTTCTCAAATTTGAAAGATAAATTTATTTTAAACCCCGAACTAGTCCTTGTAATACCCATTGAAATGGCATAGTGATCAAATCCAAGAAGAGTTAAAATATTTGAAGATAACACATAATCCCCAATAAGCCAGTTTGGAGTAACAAGAAACCTATCCAAGCATTCTGTAATTTGTAAGAAATTTCTCCTTTAATTTGTCTACATATACAAACCTTTTGTAGGTATAATATATTTTAGTGCATTACTCATAATGAAGGACTTAAATCCATTAATTAATCTCAATGGAGGGAAAATCCCTCCTTTCTTTTCCTCCAATGAGGCTATTGCATTGAAGTCACCTGCCAATATAACTTTTCCATCACCTATTCCAACTAAGATTTGTGTAATCTGATCCCATAATCTTTTCTTGTCTATCATGGATGTGTGGCTATAGATATTTAATACCCAAAGCTTCAAATAAAAATTTTTCACCTCCACTAACTGCCAATTGTTATCATTTTTTATTGAAAATACCTTATTGACCTTAGAATTCCATAAAATTACAGACCCCCAAAGGCACCTTGGGCTTGTGAATGTGTTGAATTCCACTTTTTCCATTTTTGAATTGTTGCTTCATAAGTATTTTTTAAAGTTTTTGTCTCCTGAAGAAAAATTATGTCCTCTCCACAAACATCTAACTGAAGCTTGATTCGAGCTCATTTGTCAGAGGAATTAATGCCCCTAACATTCCATGAAATTATCTTCATTTCTCTTGAGGAGAGCAACATGATGTCCCCAGGTGCTTGGTCACAAACATAACAATATTTCCATCAAGAGTTTTTTGAATCCTTGTTGCTATCTCTTCCTTCAATTTCTCTACATTGGACTTTCTACCTCTCTTACCTAGAGATTTCTTTAACACTTCTTGGCTTGCCAAAGATTGTGAGAGATACAAGGTTTGAGTATAATCAAACTCTTCCAATTGATCATCCTCATTGTTTACCCATGCCACCATGGTTCCAACTGTAGGACCCTGATCCAGTACCAATGACTCTCCCTTCAATTCTACTACCTTGGGATTTCTCCCTCTTCTCCCTAGGGTTCTAACATTATCAACCTTTCCTATCATAAAAATTGGTTCATGCTCCAACTCATCCAACTTATACCCAATTTGCAAAGCATTCAACCCAGTAAAATTTGATCCTAACCCTGCACTTATCTACACAATTTCATCCTCCTTTGATATTACATCTACTAACTCATCAAATAGGTTTGAACCAATTGAATAAAGCAACTCTTAAGCTCAAGTTTCCAACCCTTAATTAGATTTTGTAGAAACTAGATACTTTGATACTTCATTTTGGGTTTCCCCCTCTTCAACAATGAATGAAATTTTGTTAGCAGGTTGGATTCCTTCCCCAAACATCAATTTTTTAATAATATCATTCATATACTATTGTGAAATTTGTGGAAGAGTCAGATTAGCCAAATGAAAAATCAGTCCCATGCTCCTTTTCAAAAGTGTAAACTTATTTTGTGTTAGGGAAAGTTGGAAGCATGAAGAATCCTTGTTTACACTAGAAACTATCATTTTTTGTTCCTTAGTGACCTTTCCTTCTATATATACCTTTGACTGTTCTTGCCTCACTGCTCCAATATGAAACTTCGATTTGCTGCTCCTTATTTGTCTGAGAGACTACCTTAGATGATGTATTTTCCTAACATACCCTCTTCTGCTTCTCTAACATGTTATATTCCTCCCTTGCTGTACAAATACTATTGAAATGTTCCAAAAAATGATACTTTGTGCAAGTGTTTTCAGGTGTTTCTATTGTAATATCTTGTGTCCACAAGACATATTTTGATGTTATTTGTATTTGAGTAGGAACTAACTTTGTGGCATCTAACATTATATAGACCCTTATCAGCTTTGATGGATTATGAAAAAAGACTTGTCATGTTTAAAAAAAAGCCCTATTTGATTTGCCATTATTTTTATTAGTTGCAGTTCTCTATATTCTAGTGCTAAAGCTTGCAACTATATCCAGACACATCTAAACCTAATGGCTAGACCATCTAGCTTAAAGTTTGAAGACCAAGGTTGCATATAAAGACTAGATCCTTTGAATACCCAGGACTTAACTTTATAAATAGAATCTCTATTAGATTTCTCATGAAAAATCACAATAAAGACACCCTTTTCTTTATCAAGATAGAAAACTTTGAAATCCCTATCCATTCATGAAATATAAAATCTTGTAAAGCATCTAGTTCAAGTGTGAGATTCCAAAACTTTCAAATTAAAGCTCTGTTATGTAGATCTTGAACTTGAGGTTGCAACAGATTTTTTGACAAGTGATCTTCACAGTTCCCTTTTGATGTAAAATCAATATTTTCTCACTCCCTAGCCTCTGCTCTTTAACTAGTGCCATTTCTTCAGAGTCTTCATTTGGGGCAGCCTTTCGCCTCCATTGTAATTTTTCTTTCTTCTTGCATTGACCTGCCCTTTTTGCTTTTCTTTTTGCAACATTTTTCTTCTTCCTCTATTGATGCAAAAGGGTCAAGCCCTTTCCATGACCCTTTTGACCTTTTCCCTGCTCCTCTTGACTACTTTTGTTCTTTTCAACACCATTTTTCTCTTGAATCTCTCTGCTTTTGCTATCCCCCTACTTACCTCTGACATTTTTACCCTGAGTCGAACCCTCCTTTTGGTTAGTGTGATTTTCCCTAAGTGAGACCCCATGACCTAGAGTAATATATTGATTGGACCGTTGTTTTTCCAATTCATGCTAGATTTTAGGGTTTTGATATCCTACATGTAGCAAATTTGTTTTGGAAACCCTAATTGTACACATATCATCAACTTTTCTTGCACCTAATACTACTTCAAAATCTTTATAAAGCAGTTTGAAAAAACCCATTTTATCAACATGATGACTTCTATCTGCTTGCTTTTGGTTTGGCTTTTGCACATAAACAGATCCGTCATCCATACAAATGTCAAAGGGTTCTTGCTTATCTTTGACCAAACTCTGTGCAATCGAAAAGGTACCCAATTTGGCTTAGCAAATTTGTGCCTTTAACAACATATGAATCATTACTTGCATGTTGCCAATTTGAATTAGCATTTAGCCCATGCTACTGAGAAAGGTGTCTGCCATAGCCTTGGGGGCCATGATGGAAGAACTTGTCCCTTTCAGAAATATAACCGTTAGGCTACCAATTTCACTCTGCCATTCACTCTAATTTTGTAATTATGGAAAACAAAATTAATTTTAATGCATTTTATTATTTTTATAAATATTAGAAATTTCTATATCATTTGGTGAGAAGCCAAATTAAGGAAATTCTAAGTCTACATAAAGGCGTATTTTATAGTTATCAATGGTGAAAATATATTCCAAATATTTTTGAATTCAATTCATTTTGATTATTTTGATGACCACTAGAAAATACCCTCTAATCCAAGGCTTGGCCAATTGAACATTTTTTAATTAAAAATTATATGATCACTATTAATGATAGTATTTATTTTTGTAAATCACCTATTGAAATTCTAAAAAGACCCACTTAATAGGAAAAATGAGAAAAAACAAACAAATTTATCATTAAGGGTAGAAACATTAGAATAGATTCTCTAAGAAAAGTGGTCCACTATAATAGAATTTAACTCTAAAATGTTAGTTTAGAAAAAATACCGCTTTTTGTCAATTGTAGAAAAGTTTGGAAAAATTGCATGATACTAAATTCATATTATATATTCACTTGGGGATAAAAAACTTATAAATTATTTAAGAAATGTTTAGAAAAATAAATACACCATTTGAAACATGGAAAATGTAATTTATTTTGACATATGTCAAACAATGCACACTTGTCACTTAATTTAAAATTCCTTGTTTCTACCATGCAAGCATTGTGATGGGTCATGAAGGAGTTGAATTGGATCTTATTCATAGGTGTGGGAATCTTTGTGTTTTCCAAAAAGTTCCTTGGAGTCTACACAATTACTAGAAAATTAATTATAGATTACTATTCTACACATTTCTCATTTTTGACCTATCAAATTATTGTATAAATATATGAAGTAACAACCTTCTTATTTCCAAATAAAATGAAAGATATCAATATCATATTTGTCAATATCCCTATTTTCACATTGTAATGGACATATAAAAATATAACATTAAACAAGATATCTCACTATAAACTTGTTGAAGTTTATATTAATTCAACAAGAAGAAAACTTCTAGCTCTTTGCAAATTTTAATAGAAAGATCAGTTGGAATTCATAGCTAAACCATAAATCAAATTGAAACTATAAATAAAAATGAGAAAGGTCCCACCATGGTCAACATGCACCAAATCAAAATTAAGCTAGAAAATAAATGTAACAAAAAAACCTCTTATTCTAAATTAATACAAACATCAAATTAGAGTATAAATAAAATTCAAACAATAAAACTTAAACAAAACATGCTATTAAATATGAACTTCATTGTTGCAAGTTGATTTTATTAATAGATGAGAATATAGTTGCTCAAGTATACGTTTTGAAGATCCTACAATATTTACCTACTCAAGATAATTGATCCATTTTTAGGAACTTGCACCTCCATTTATATTTTTTTGTGAGGAAGAATGAATGGTGAGGATTTATTTGGAAGATTGATGGAGAATGAATGAAAGGATAATATTAAACAAACTAAAAATAGGAATAATCATAATTAGTTAGTTGCAACAAAAAATTGGAGGAAAAAATGTTGGTCATTTATTTCTAGAAATAATAGAGATATATAGATTAATTAAATAATAAAATTGAAGCAAAAATTAAAGTAACTAAATAATAAAAGATGTGAAATTTGATTAGACTAATTAATAATGAACTATATTAATTATATAATATAATTATTTAATCAATTAGTAGCGGATTAGGTTAATTAAATAATTTAATTAATTATTTGATTAATAATAATAAAAAAGTTTAGTATGGAATAGGTTTATGTAATATGACATTGATAGAATATTAGGTCAATTCAAAGTGTCTACAATTACTTTATAAATATATAAGTTTAAAGAAGATAAATAAACTAAATTATTTATTATTTTTCAACATGCTCACCACCTATAAGATAAAAAGATAAAGGAAAAGTAATGAAAACACTATTGAATAAGATGAAAGTAAGTCTATTTTTATATTAATTTTACAAATGTATTGTTAAAAATAGATTTTTAGAAATACTTAATTTTAAATTGAAATAAAGCAGATTTGCATCCTTTTTCATCTATTTAATTATATATCATGTATCTATAATGATTTAATTTAATACATCTCTTATTTTAAAAAATATTTAAAAAATAATATGTTAAATATATATATATATATATATTAACACAATTTAATTTATCTTATATAATTTAAAATTAATTTTATTATAAAATAAACTCATCTATAATAAAGTTTAAATTATATATAAATAAAAATTCCAAAATTTACAGAGAGATTTAAATGGAGGCTAATGATTGAATGCTCCCTATAGTTGTGGTGACCAGGGTTTCACCTAGTTTGAGCTCATTTGGGAAGGAGTCTTAGGGAAAATCTATTGGTGTTCGGTGCAAGGAAATTAGCAATGGGGAAGTGAAAGGTTGGAGTGAACAAGCTGCGCACGCAAAGAAGAATGCAAGGCTTTCTCCCGAAAAGAACTATGGATTTTGGTCCAACAAAGGTTGTAGCATAGTGAACTTGGGCCAGAGCAAGCAAATAGAGATTTCCAAAAGAAAAGGAGACAATTGTGGGCTGGTTGGTGGCATCCTTCATTTTTCACATCCCAAATCAAGAGTCGAGGGAAGGGACACCAATGGTTGACTACATAATACTATAGATACTAGGTTTTTTCCTAGGCCATGCTCTTTGGGGATGGATCCTCAAGGGACGGGTGATGGTTTTTGTGTAGGCGAAGTCTGCAGTAGAGATAGAGATGGTCAGGACAACCCAAAAGAAAATGATTGGAAATCTTCAGGGCTAAGTAATGGAGGCTCTGTTGCAAAAGATGCCAATCGGATTCAGAAAGGAGGACAACGGGGCGTCATAGCTTCAGGGGGAGAAGGAGCTGTTAAAGGATCAAATGTGCCTGAGATTAAGAGGAACCAATCTGGGCATGCTAAGGAAATGAAGCACCCAACTAGAAGGTCCACAGGAGGGGGAGGAGGGGATTTTTATCTCCATCCCTATGCTTAAACAATCACTCTGGATCTAGATGGTGAGTTGGAACAAGAAGTGGCATTTAATGAAAAAGCTTTTTCTGGGTTGGGCTTGATTGGGAGATTTAGGGGATTCTGGCCAAGCTTGATAGATCTCCACTAGCGGATCTCTAACCATTGGAAGCCTATGTTGGAAGGGTTTGTTCAAATTTATCCCATGGCTAAGGGATTTTTTATTGTTATTTTTGAAAAGGAGCTTGATAAAAATAAGATCCTTTGTGACTATCACTGGGATTGGGAAGAAAAATATACATTGATGTTAAATCCATGGCATCTAACTTTTAACCCAACCACTGAAGTGTTCAAAAGGGTTCCTCTTTGGGTGAGACTTCCTAACCTCCCACTACAATTTTCGTTTGATTCATGCTTAGAGGCTATAGGGAACTCTTTAGGAAGCTTTTTAATGGTGGATGAGGGATCTTCAAATCTTCTCCATTCAACTTATGCCCGTATTTTGGTAGAAATGAATGTGTCCAAGGTGCCTCTAGAGGAGATTCAACTAAAAAATTTGAAGGGATGTTGGGTGCAACCCTTGGATTATGAAGGGGTACCCTTTAGGTGCAAAATCTAGTATCAAACTGGGCATTTGGTGGCTCAATGTACCAAACATAGGAACAAGAAATCTACATCTTGGTGGAAAGATGTGGCTCCCCAAAACTATACTGTGGAGAAATAGGAGGAGAAACTAACAAAATATCATCCGAATGAAAGTGAAGACAAGGGACGGGTATTTGGGGATCCGATTCAAGAAGGGAAGGCACTAATGAATGAGTTTAGAAGGAAGGTTTATCAATAGAATAGTGTTGTTTCAAAACAAGAAGGGAGTCCAGTGGAGAACAGTGAAAAATCTATTTTTAATGGAAGTGACAAGGAGTTGAACTTAAAAAATGGGGCTGCAACACCAGAGTGTCACGAGAAAAAAGGTGTGGTGAGGCGACAAGATAAAGATGTTGGGAAATGGAAGGCTGATAGTCAAATTCAACAAGCATTCAATAGTTGGAATGGTGTCTAGAAGAGTCCCTATGACAATTCATTGTAATGGCAGAAGGAAGTTGTAAGAGTGGAGGACAGGTGGCAAATGGTCAAGGGGAAGAAAGTAAAAAAGGATGAGAAGAAAGCCTCTGTAATGGTCCTCTGGTCTCAGACTAAAGGAAGACCAAATAATGTTTCAAACTTTTGACCTATTCATAAGACCTTTAGGGGTTGTTGGATTTAAGTCTATATGTTAGTTGTAATGAAGCTTCGTTTGTAACACATGGAGTGGATTTCAGCATAAATTGGTAGTAGGGTTAGGGGTGATTGTTTAGGAAATAGTGGGGTTTGGATGGGATTTTAATTGATGATGTAATGAGAATAGCCTTGTAATCTTTTATTTTTACTATTAATAAAATTAATTTTGTTACTAACCAAAAAAAAAATTCCAACTTTTAAATGTCTAATAGCCATGATGAAATGAACTTTTATCTTATTACACCAAGATGCATTCCACTATAGTTACATTTTATGTGTGTACATCAAAACTCTATATGAAAAGCATCCTTATTGAATGAAAGTCGGTTATGTCATGTTTACAATTGAAGTTGGTTCATGAGCATTTCATGTACATAAGAATACTTCTAAAGTATTATGACCAATGAGTAAAAGATTATACCATGCCAAAACATGATTGACTGAGCCTATGCATAGAGCTCATTGAGACCATGATGAAGCACTTATAGTTTGGATTGAAGGATGTGTAGGCAGCTTTGCATGGTTTTCCAAGACATTTCATGGATCTTTGAAGATGGAATTATGATAAAATCCAAGGATTTGAAGTCCAAGTCTCTGAACAAGGAAAGCCCATCAACACAACAATAAAGAAATTTGGTATAGTTCAATGAGCTTGGAGGATGCCAACATGAAAAGGCTCTTTAGAAGACTGATGTTGATACGAGATGAGTAAAAAATGGAGGAAATAGGCTCGCACTGATACAATCTCATGCTTCTGCTAAAGAAAAAGTGATGGGGCAGAGTATTGAATATGCATAAGAGATTCCCCTTGTCACGCTTCTGGTGGAAAGTGAAATGAAGATTCAAAATTTTGTGGAGGTTTTCAATGCACTAGAAAAGTGGGCTCACTTCAAAGCATCCATCTCTTCTGACGCAAGGCCAAGAAATACACTAATGAAGGTTTCTGCTCCCGAGATTCCTAGAAGTAGAACATTAAAGAGCCATGCCATTTCCCAATCTATCTAGTGAGCATCTCTTACAATTGGAGAATCCATATAAGTTGTTGTGCTAGTAAATAATACTACCTCCTTTGTGTCTAATCACAATATATCTTCTTGAAGAAGTGTAAACAAAGATTTTGGCTTCCAAGGTCTTTTTAGCACTTCTAGGGTTTTTCACCTAAAAGGAGAAAGATGGGCCAAAATACAATGTAAACACTCAAAATTAATGTAAAATGGATGTAATATTCCTTGATGAAATGATCTAAATGCAAAGGACTAATAAAATAGATCACTAGTTGAATAAAAACTAAGAAATGCAAAGTGTTTGAAAACACAATGTTGTATGCAAAAATAACTAAAAACATGAACAAACAAGAACATAACTTAATGAAACTGAATGAGGTGCACCCGGAGCATGAAATCTGATGTTGAAAGGATTTGGAATTCTACAAAGATTAGTGTTGAAGCCCACTAGGACTCATTTGCCACAAATGGCGAATTAGTCATGTTTCTAATGAAAACTGTCGAAATAGGTTTCAGGATGCCAAGAACAGAAAGCCTCAAAAAAAACTTTTTCCAACCTCATAGTGGGAATCATTCACCATAGATGGTGAATTAGTCCACTTGGAGATTTCTGAAAAGTAAAAGGTCAACTTTGTGAGTCTTGATCTACACTTAATTTTCTACCTGACAACTTACTAGATCTAAATCTGGAAAATTTGATGGGAAAGTGTTCTCCAAGCTTCAAATAGGGTTATGTTGACTTTGATGACTTTACAACACCTTTTTGACACCTTTCTCTTTGAAAAATCTTCCTACAAGACATGCAAATGCACATGCAAAAAGGGGAAAAAGGGTTAAGGGTTAGAGTATAGGGGTTTGCCTTGGTCAAACCCCAATTTGGTAATCAAACCATTGATAATAAAATGAAATAAAGAGGGAATGATGAACAAATGACATGCAATGTCATAAACTCACCAAACCATTGATGTTGAAGTCTGAAGATATGCTGCTCCAAGATGCTTGAATGCTTAAATTCTATGATAGATTGAATGCGTGAATGAATTATGTTGTTGGGGGTTAAAAAAAATATAAAATCATGTTTTTATACACAATTAGGCCCTAATTTCCTGAAAACACAACATCACAGGCCAACCTTAGGTATTAAGGAATAAAAACCTACCAGTAATTTGAATTTATTTTGATTTTTGTGCCAAGAGGGACTCATTAACCCCTAGTGGTGAATGGGTCCCACTCAAGGTATGTGAATGGGTGTCGAAAATTAAGTTGTCTTAAATGATGTTTGTCAGGTTTGTATTCAAAAATACACTTAATTAAGGCCTATAAGTGCATAAAGGGGCCAAATAAAGCATGAAAAAGGTGTATTTGTTGATGAAAAGTCTAGAAAAGTGTGAAAGCTTGTTACAAGACTTTACAACACTTCAAAATAAGACTTGAAAAGTGATAAAATGAGGGTATGTAGGTGAATTATAATAAGAAGAGTCTAGAAAAGTGTGAAAATGTGTTACAACACTTCACAACACCTTTACAAGATATCATAAAGTCTTAATGATTCATAAAGATTCAAGACCTAATGTGAATGTGTGGGCCACATTACAACATTAAATCAAGGTGAAATCAAGCCAAATAAGCACAAGGAGGGACAAAACGAGAAAAAGTAGAAGGGTTACTTTTTTGGTGTCCATAGTTATCCCCCACTTTAGTGAGAGGATGAACTTGCTTCAAACTCATACTAAAGTAACCGAACATGTAATCAAGAGGGGTGCGAATGCGCTAATGCTTGGTGAGATGAGACAAAAAAAATCAAGAGGGATGATCAATCCCCCAGGATCAAGATCCCATGGCAAACCAATCATAAGCACAAAGGAACACACATGGAAATGATGAAAAAGAATGAAAGAGAAGAGAAAGTCTGATCAAGCTTCGATCATTTGTCCAAATCAGTATGGATTAGATTTAGGCTTGTTTGTTTGGAAAGAAAATGCATACTCACTCTAGGGTGATGAAAATCATGGCTTTCTGCTGGGTGAGAAGGCTCAAAAGGTGAGAAACATACACTCATGGCTAGTATGTACTCACAAACACACATGTGGTGATGGGGAAAAGTCATGCCTCAAAATGGGCTTCCCGCTCAACCATACTAAAGTTATATCTCCTGATAACTTTAATAAGGTGCCACAAAGGACAATGTCATTTCATGCTTCATGAAACAAGCAAAGCTTCATATGCTTAGAACTCATGAAAAAATGTGATGGCACCATGGGCATGCAAGCTGTGTTATGCAAGGTGGCCATGTAAATGAAAAATGCAACATGCAAAAGAATGTTCAAAGGAGTCTTGATTAGTTCATGCGAGGTCTTAGCTTAGGGAACATTGTGTTTAATGTCTCCAAGAGAGGACCAATCAAAGAATAGAATATTCACAACTTAGGGGATGTAGTGTGTCACATTAGGATACTAAGAGGAATGTAATATGCTAAGAGAGATTACGCTCATGAAGGACACTACACCCAATGTCATCAACGAAGTGACAAATGCACTGTATGGAATAAGAAGGTTGCACTAAGAACCAAAAAGAAAAATGAAAATGAATAATGCCAATGTATGCTCCCACTTTAAAGGAATTTCTACACACCATTATGTGAGCAATTACTTTAAAGTAGCAAATGAAAATGAAAAAATAAAGAAGACATGAGAGCCAACTTGGAAAGCCCCTATTCCAAGTCATACGTTTCCGAGTAAGGCTGCATCATGCAAATGAAAAAGGAAAAAAAGAAAGAGGTGTTGCCCCAAAAAAGGAACACACTAAACACATAAGGGATCTATGGATTTGGGGTCAGTATGTTTTTTGTTGCAATTTTTTGATTAAAGAGCTCGAAACTGTCATCATTCCCCAAATACACATAGAACTGGAAGAATGACACAAAGAGAGCGAAAACAAGAGAAAAATAAAAATCCGTTTTGGGTCAACATGGAAGAGAAATAGGATGTCTCAACACTTTGCATCATCCCCAAAAGGAAAAGTCAAGAAAATGAAAATGCTTTTGGGTCAACATGAGAGACATTGAAGTCTCAATGCCTTGTGTCATCCCCAAAGGGAAAAAACAAAACAAAAGCAAAGAAGATAAAAAGACCTTTTGGGTCAACATGAAAGAGACATAGGGTGTCTCGAAACTTTGTATCATCCCCAAAAGGAAAACACAAAAAAAAAATGAAAAAGAAAATAAAAAGACCTTTTGGGTCAACATGGAAGAGACATATGGCATCTAAACACTTTGCGTCATCCCCAAAAGGAAAACACAAAACAAAAGGGAAAAAGAAAATAAAAATCTGACCTTTTGGGTCAACATGGAAGAGACATAGGGCATCTCAACACTTTGCATCATCCCCAAAAGCAAAACAAAAAACAAAAGCAAAGAAGAAAATAAGAAGACCTTCTGGGTCAACATGGAAGAGACATATGGCATCTAAACACTTTATGTCATCTCCAAAAGGAAAACACAAAACAAAAGTGAAAAAAAAAGACCTTTTGGGTCAACATGGAAGAGACATAGGGCATCTCAACACTTTGCATCATTCCCAAAAGGAAACCACAAAAGTGAAAAGAAAAAGTTAAAGAAATGTACGACATATAGAAGAATTAAGGTACAAAAAGAGGAATTGCACAAAGAGAGGGAGAACATCAAATGTCATGTCACGGGGGAATACAATACGACATGCAAACACAAAAGAAAAATGAAAAAGACTAGTAAGGCAAATGCAAGTTAGCTGTCAAGCAAGTCATCCACCTCCCAATCTCAGTCGGTATAAGCAGAAGGTGAAAAAATTGCTAGGGGACAAGGAAAAATGCATTACTAGGACAAGGCTAACAACTTCTTGTCCCCACTGAGTGCAAGGTGAGAATGGGCCGAGATAGGTGATGGGAAAGGTCATGCAATAGTGAGAATGGAAGATTCTATTGCATGATGAGGTGTGGGAAAGTGTACAATGGGATGATAGGATAGCAATCGGTGTCATCAAAGTGGTACTTAGTATTTCCTTCAATGTCCCACACTCATCACTGTAGTGTCCAAGAGCATGATTGTATTTACAATAGGGTACATTGGAATCTTTAGGATGTATTACCAGCCTATTCATAGGTGGTAATAGGATAAGACCTCTATTTAAAAGCATTTGCAGTTTCCTTTCAAATTTAGGTGGTGGATGAAGAGGAAACTTTAGTTTTTTCAATTTGTAAGGTTGTTTTCATTTACTAGATTCACCTTTTTCATGAAGTGAAGGAGGACGAAGACCCATGGGGATCCTATCATCCTTGTCATTTGAATCATGTAAGGGTTGTTCATGTGGAAGGAGAACATTCAAATTGGGAGGGGAATCAAAGATCACCATGCCATCATCACGAAGTCTCCAATATTCGAAAGGAGGCTTATTGTCATGAGGAGGATCTTGATATCCTAACCCAGTTGTGTCTTCATCTTTTGGACTTTTTTCTAATAGTTGATGAATATTATGCTCAATTGTTGTGTCACATCCTTGTTTGCTTAAGATGGTAAAACCTTTGCCATAAGTTTCTTCAAGGTTGATTGGAGTACTAGTGACTTTGTCATCATAGTATGGTTTCAAGGAGTTGGTTGTGTAGAAGAAATAGGTCCACCTGTTGGAGGGAACTTAGGTCATTCGTTTGTTTGAGGATGTAAATACCCAAACATATCAAGAGGTGATATAGTAGGAAAGTTTGATTGTTTCATAGATGGATAAATGGATGCATTAGCTTCAAGGTTGTCAAGGCATTCATTTAAGAACTTATTCATTCTATCATCATCTTCTCCAATGATTTCAACAACATGAGGAGGACATTCATGAGGAGTTGAAGGAGCACAAGGAGGCTCAAGGTTATTAGGATCAGTTCCAAAGGAACAATTTGACATGTCCACTAAAGATTTTAATGACATCCAAAACTTATTAACACAAAAATCCATGATAAAAATGAATGAAAGAAAACTAAATGCAAGTAATAGTAAATCTAGAAATAGGAATAGGGATGCAATGACATAAAATAGAAATGCAGAAAATGCACTGAAAATGACAAAAATTGCAGTGCAAACTATGCAACTGGACTAATTTTCCCAGGGTGGTGAATGAGTCCAGGGATGATTTTTTTTGAAATTTTTCAGAAAAATTAAAATGATTTGTATGCTTTTCAGATTGTCTGATGCAAAACTATGATGCAGATGTGGAATTTCAGTATTTTTAAATGATTGGAAATGCAAAAATGAAAGCTATATGATATTTTCACTAATGCAATTTTGAAAACCATAGGATGAAAATGTAGTTGAAATCAGAAGTGAAAATGTTCTAGAGTCGGGTTCACCAAAATGTAAACAAAGATTTGGCTTCCAAGGTCTTTCTAGCACTTCTAGGGTTTTTCACCTAAAAGGAGAAAGATGGGAAAAAATGCAATGTAAACACTCAAAATTAATGTAAAATGGATGAAAAATTCCTAGATGAAATGATATAAATGCAAAGGACTGATAAAATAGATCACTAATTGAATAAAAACTAAAAAATGCAAAGTGTTTGAAAACACAGTGTTGTATGCAAAAAAAACTAAAAACATAAACAAAAAAGAACATAACTTAATGAAATTGAATGAGGTGCACCTGAAGCTTGAAATTTGATGTTGAAAGGTTCTAGAATGATACAGAGATTAGTGTTGAAGCCCACTGGGAGTCATTCACGACAGATGACAAATTAATCATGTTTCTGATGAAAAGTATCGAAACAGGTTTCAGGATGCCAGGAACAAAAAACCTTAGAAAAAACTTTTTCCAACTTGGTAGTGGGACTCATTCACCATAAATGGAAAATTAGTCCACTTGTAGATTTTGAAAAGTCAAAGGTAAACTCTGAATCTGGAAAATATGATAGGAAAGTGTTCTCCAAGCTTCAAATAGGGTTATGTTGACTTTGATGATTGTTATGACTTTACAACACCTTTTTGACACCTTTCTCTTTGAAAAGTCTACCTACAAGACTTGCAAACACACATGCAAAGAGGGGAAAAATGGTTAAGGGTTAGAGTATAGGGGTTTGCCTTGGTCAAACCCGAATTTGGTAATCAAACCCTTGATAATGAAATGAAATAGAGAGGGAATGATGAACAAATAACATGCAATGTCATAAACTCACAAAACCCTTGATGTTGAAGTTTGAGGATATGCTGCTCCAAGATGCTTGAATGCTTGATTGAATGCTAGAATGCTTAAATGCTATGATGGATTGAATGCATGAATAAATTATGTTGTTGGGGGTTAAAATGAATAAAAAATCATGCATTTATACACAATTATGCCCTAATTTCCTCAAAATACAACATCATAGGCCGACCTTAGGTCTTAAGGAATAAAAACCCGCCAGTAATTTGAATTTATTTTTATTTTTGTGCCAAGAGGGACTCATTCACCCCTAGTGGTGAATGGGTCCCACTCAAGGCATGTGAATGGGTGTCAAAAATTAAGGTGTATTAAATGATTTTTTTCAGGTTTGTATTAAAAAATACACTTAATTAAGGCCTATAAGTGCATAAAGGGGCCAAATAAAGCATAAAAAAGGTGTATTTGTTGATGACAAGTCTAGAAAAGCATGAAAGTTTGTTATAAGACTTTACAACACTTTAAAAAAATACTTGGTAAGTGATAAAAATAGGCTATGTAGGTGAATTATAATAAGAAGAGTCTAGAAAAGTGTGAAAATGTGTTACAACACTTCACAATACCTTTACAAGACATCATAAAGTCTTAATGATTCATAAAGATTCAAGACCTAATGTGAATGTGTGGGCCACATTACAACATTAAATCAAGGTGAAATCAAGCCAAATAAGCATAAGGAGGGACAAAACAAGAAAAAGTAGAAGGGTTACATTTTCCATGTCCATAGTTAGCCCCCAATTTAGTGAGAGGATGAACTTGCTTCAAACTCACACTAAAGTAGCCAAACATGAAATCAAGAGGGGTCCGAATGTACTAATGCTTGGTGAGATGAGACAAAACTAATCGAGAGGGATGATCAAGCCCCCAAGATCAAGATCCCATGGAAAACCAATCATAAGCACAAAGGAACACACATGAAAATGATGAAAAATAATGAAAGAGAGAAGAGAAAGTCAAATCAAGCTTCAATCACTTGTACAACTCATTGTGGACTAGATCTAGGATTTTTTTTTTGGAAAGAAAATGCATACTCACTCTGGGGCGATGGAGCTCATGGCTGTCTACCTAGTGAGAAGGCCCAATAGGTGAGAAAAATACACTCACAGCTAGTATGTACTCAGAAACACACAGGTGGCTATGGGGAAAATTAATGCCTCAGAATGGGCTTCCTGCTCAACCATACTAAATTTATACCTCCTGATAACTTTAATAAGGCACCATAAAGGACAATGCCATTTCGTACTTCATGAGACAAGCAAAGCTTCATACACTTAAAACTCATGAAAAAATGTGTTGGAACCATAGGAATGCAAGCTATGTTATGCAAGGTGGCCATGTAAATACAAAATGCAACATGCAAAAGAATGTTCAAAGGAGTCTTGCTTAGTTCATGATAGGTCTTAGCTTAGGGAACATTGTGTCTAATGTCTCCAAGAGAGGACCAATCAAAGAATAGAATATTCGCAACTTAGGGGATGTAGTGTGTCGCATCAAGCCACTAAGAGGAATGTAATATGCTAAGAGAGATCATGCTCATGAAGGAAACTACACCCAATTTCATCCACGAAGCAACACATGCATCATATGCAACAAGAAGGGTGCACTAAGAACCAAAAAGAAAAATGAAAATGAATAATGCCAATGTATGCCCCCACTTTAAAGGAATTTCTACACACTTTTTTGTGAGAAATTAATTTAAAGTAGAAAATGAAAAATGAAAAAGGAAATAAGACATGAGAGCCAACTTGGAAAGCCCCTATGCCAAGTCACACGTTTTTGAGTAAGGCTACGTAATGCAAATGAAAAAGGAACACACCAAACACATAAGGGATCTATGGATTTGGGGTTAGTATTTTCATTGCTGCAATGTTTTGATTAAAGGTATCAGAACTGTCATCATTCCCCAAATACACATAGAACTAGAAGAATGACACAAAGAGAGAAAAAACAAGAGAAAAAGAAAAATCTGTTTTGGGTCAACATGGAAGATACATAGGACGTATCAACACTTTGCATCATCCCCAAAAGGAAAAGTCAAGCAAAAGAAAATGATAATGAAAAATATTTTGGGTCAACATGAGAGAGACATTACGGTTTCAATGCTTTGCGTCATCCCCAAAAGGAAATCACAAAACAAAAGAAAATAAGATAAAAAGACCTTTTAGGTCAACATGGAAGAGACATAGGGTGTCTCAATGCTTTGCATCATCTCCAAAAATAAAACACAAAAAAAAAGCGAAAAAGAAAATAAAAAGACCTTTTGGGTCAACATGGAAGAGACATATGGTGTCTCAATGCTTTGCGTCATCCCCAAAAGGAAAACACAAAACAAAAGTGAAAAAGAAAATAAGACCTTTTGGGTCAACATGGAAGAGACATAGGGCGTCTCAACGCTTTGCATCATCCCCAAAAGGAAAACAAAAAAAAAGAAAAGAAGAAAATAAAAAGACCTTTTGGGTCAACATGGAAGAGACATATGGCGTCTCAATGCTTTGCATCATCTCCAAAATGAAAACACAAAACAAAAGTGAAAAAGAAAATAAAAAGACCTTTTGGGTCAACATGGAAGAGACATAGGGCATCTCAACACTTTGCATCATCCCCAAAAGGAAAACACAAAAGTGAAAAGAAAAAGCGAATCCAATGTACGACATATAGAAGAATGAAGATACAAATAGAGGAATCACATAAAGAGAGAGAGGGAGAGAACATCAAATGTCATGTCACGGGGGAATACAATACGAACATGAAAACACAAGAAAAATGTAAAATACTAGTAAGGAAAATGCAAGTCAGTCGCCAAGCAAATCATCCACCTCCCAACCTCAGTTGGTATAAGCAGAAGGTGAAAAAAATAGCTAGGGGACAAGGAAAAATGCATTACTAGGACAAGGCTAACAAAATTCTTGCCCCCACTGAGTGCAAGGAGAGAATGAGCTGAGATAGGTGATGGGAAAGGTCATGCAATAGTGAGAATGGAAGATTCTATTGCATGATGAGGTGTGGGAAAGTGTACTATGGGATGATAGGATAACAGTCAGTGTCATTGAAGTGGTACTTAGTATTTCCTTCAATGTTTGACATTCATCACTACGGTGTCCAAGAACATGATGGTATTTACAATAGGGTAAATTGGAATCTTTAGGATGTATTACTAGCCTATTCATAGGTGGTAATAGGATAAGACCTTTTTTTAAAGGAATTTGCAGTTTCCTTTCACATTCAGGTGGTGGATAAAGAGGAAACTTTAGTTTTTTCAATTTGTAAGGTTATTTGCATTTATTAGATTCACCTTTTTCATGAATTGGAGGAAGAGGACCCATGGGGATCCTATCATCCTTGTCATTAGAATCATGTAAGGGTTTTTCACATGGAAGGAGAACATTCAAATCAGGAGGGGAATCAAAGATCACTGTTCCATCATCACGAAGTCTCCAATATTTGAAAGGAGGCTTGCTATCATGATGAGGACCTTGATATCCTAACCTGGTCGTGTTTTCATATTTTGGAATTTGTTCTAATAGTTGATGAATGTTATGCTTAGTTTTTGTGTCACATCCTTGTTTGCTTAAGATGGTAAAACCTTTGCCATAAGTTTCTTCAAGGTTGATTGGAGTACTAGTGATACAGTAGGACAGTCTGATTGTTTCATGGATGGATAAAAGGATGCATTAGCTTCAAGGTTATCAAGGAATTAATTTAAGAACTTATTCATGCTATCATAATATTCTCCAATGATGTCAACATCATGAGGAGGACATTCATGAGTTGAAGGAGCATGAGGAGGCTCAAGGTCATTAGGATTAGTTCCAAAGGCACAATTTGACATGTCCACTAAAGATTTAAATGACATCCAAAACTTATTAAAGAAAAAAGCCATGATGAAAATGAATGAAAGAAAACTAAATGCAAGTAATAGTAAATCTAGAAATAGAAACAAGGATGCAATGACAAAAAAAAAATGCAGAAAATGCTCTAAAAATTATAGAAATTGCAGTGCAAAATATGCAACTGGACTAATTTGCCCAGGGTGGCGAATGATTCCAATGATGATTTTTTTTGAATTTTTTTCAAAAATTTAAAATTATTTGTATGATTTTTAGATTGTTTGATGAAAAAATTTGATGCATATGTAGAATTTTAGTGTTTTTAAATGATTGGAATTGCAAAAATGAAAGCTATATGATCTTTTTTACTAATGCAATTTTGAAAACCCTAGGATGCAAAACCTAATGCAATGTTGATGCAAGATAGCCATAGGATGAAAATGAAATTGAAATAAGAAGTGAAAATTTTCTAGAGTCAGGTTCACCAAAATGTAAATAAAGATTTTGGCTTCCAAGGTCTTTCTAGCACTTCTAGGGTTTTTCACCTAAAAGGAGAAAGATGGGGAAAAATGTAATGTGAACACTCAAAATTAATGTAAAATGGATGAAATATGCCTAGATGAAATGATATAAATGCAAAGGACTGATAAAATAGATCACTAATTGAATAAAAACTAAAAAATGCAAAGTGTTTGAAAACACAGTGTTGTATGCAAAAAGAACTAAAAACATGAACAAACAAGAACAAACAAGAACAAAACTTAATGAAACTGAATGAGGTGCTTTGGGATCTTGAAATATGATATTGAAAGGTTCTAGAATGCTACAGATATTAGTGTTGAAGTCCATAGAGACTCATTTTCCACAGATGGTGAATTAGTCATGTTTATGATGAAACTGCCATAACAGGTTTCAGGATGTCGGGAACAAAAAACCTCAAAAAACACTTTTTCCAGCCTAGCAGTGGGACTCATTCACCATAAATGGTGAATTATTCCATCTGTAGATTTTTGAAAAGTTAAAGGTCAACTCTGTGGGTCATGGTCTGCATTTTCTGCTTGATAGCTTGCTGGATCTAAATTTGGAAAATCTGACGGGAAAGTGTTCTCCAAGTTTCAAATAGGGTTATGTTGACTTTGATGACTTTACAACACCTTTTTGACACCTTTCTCTTTGAAAAATCTGCCTACAAGACCTGCAAACACACATGCAAAGAGGGGAAAAAAGGTTAAGGGTTAGAGTATAGGGGTTTGCCTTGGTCAAACCCCAATTTGGTAATGAAACCCTTGATAATGAAATGAAATAAAGAGGGAATGATGAACAAATAACATGAAATTTCATAAACTCACCAAACCCCTTATGTTGAAGTATGAAGATATGCTACTCCAAGATGCTTGAATGCTAGAATGCTTAAATGCTATGATGGATTGAATGCATAAATGAATTATGTTGTTGGGGGTTAAAATGAATATAAAAGCATGTATTTATACACAATGATGCCATAATTTCTTGAAAATACAACATCACAAGCCAACCTTAGGTCTTAAGGAATAAAAACCTACCAGTAATTTGAATTTATTTTGATTTTTGTGCCAAGAGGGACTCATTCACCCCTAGTGGTGAATGGGTCCCACTCGAGGCATGTGAATGGGAGTTAGAAATTAAGTTATCTTAAATGATGTTTGTCAAGTTTGTAATAAAAAATACACTTAATTAAGGCCTATAAGTGCATAAAGAGGCCAAATAAAGCATAAGAAAGGTGTATTTGTTGATGAAAAGTTTAGAAAAGCATGAAAGTTTGTTACAAGACTTTACACCAATTTAAAATAAAACTTGGTAAGTGATAAAAAGAGGGTATGTAGGTGAATTATAATAAGAAGAGTCTAGAAAAAGTTTGAAAATGTGTTACAACACTTCACAACACCTTTTCAAGACATCATAAAGTCTTAATGATTCATAAAGATTCAAGACCTAATGTGAATGTGTGGGCCATATTACAACATTAAATCAAGGTGAAATCAAGCCAAATAAGCACAAGGAGGGACACACAATGAAAATTAGAAGGCTTACTTTTTCCGTGTCCACAATAAGAAATATTTCAAATTTGCAATATTTGATGTCTGTTTGAAAATATTCGGTAAAGTGCTTGTAATCTAAATTGGGATGCCGAAGTCACTTTTCATCCCTTTTTGGGTATATCACTCCATTGAAAGACAAGAAAATTATATAAAAGTAATTTAATGATCTCTCAACTCTTATCTGTAAATATCTCTTGGCATTATCTACATATATTACTCAATAAGATAACTAAAATAGTTTAATTTTTCTTTCAAAAAATATGTATATTTCCTCTTTTTTCATTGAAAATATTTTCTCTAATTCAAACTTAATCACATGGAATAGACTTTCCAACTTATTTGTTCTTTCTTTAGAAAAGATACACACATTCCTAGCTTTTATAGAGAAGATTTTCCTTAAGTCAAATTAAATGTCCAATGACTTTGAGTTTTTTGTTTCCTTAGTCAAACTAAATCTCCATGAATTTAATGATTTTTTTTATTTTTTCATTTTAAAATATATACATGTATTTATTTTTTCATATAAAAATATTTTTCTCACTTATACTATATGATGAGTCAAGTTTATGACTCAATTTTGATAGTATTTATTATCTATTTGTTGTAGTTGTCATAGGCTTTGATACTTGGATGCTGAACTTTTTATGATATTTCCTCAAAACCATAGACATTGGGCATAAGCTATTTTTGTAACCTTTAAATGACATTGACATGCTATATGAACTATCTATGTTAATTTTACATGTGGATTTATGAATGTTACTTTAAGATAGTTATGGATATGCAATTTTTGTGCATACTAATATTGTTATGTAGATAATTAAAGCCTACAAAATTGAGAAAGATTCTGCTAGTTGGTCATTCGCCAACAAATTCAACAAGGTGATTGTTCAAAGGTCAATGGAGGGAAGACTCTCAGTGAGAGGGAAATTCCTAGTTTAAATTGAAGGATTGCAACCGCCTTGTAAATGATCTTAATTGTTTATTGAGGAAATATAGGAGTTATTGTTGTGCTAGATTTGCGTTAAGGAAAAAATGCTTGAATAGATTTGATGAATGCATAACCTCCTCTCCACTTTTCATGGTTTCTCTAAAGTGGCATCCTCCTAATCTGTTGGAGTTGACCGCCTTGCTAGGTATTTAGTTAGTAGTTTTTCTTCCTATAAATAAGACAAAAAATCTTCTTCTTAGAAGGCTGATTAATTTGATTATGTACTTGCATTCTTAGTTTTCAAGTAATACAGTTATGCTACTCCATTGTACTTTTTTTTTTCGAATGAATAAAATGAAGTTATAAGTTTATGCATCTGATTTTACACTTGTCTTAAGGGATAATCATCCAAGGGGGCTCACTTGGTGAAAATTCCATCCTTTAGCTTAGTTGTTACTTTCTGTTCAGTAATTAGTTAAGAATCTAGCATGGTCTATTCCTGCAACCACTAGAATTCCATTATGTGACTGTTCCTACAGCCAAAGCAGATAGAGTAGTTTTCTGTTTGTTTGCTCAGATTTTCATTTGTCATGCATTTCGGCTTAGTATAGTTTTTGGTTGATTCTCAACACTTATATTATTTATTTCCAAGCAATTTACTTTCAAAATTATGTTTTTCTTAGCTGTAGAATGAGGATGGATACTTTGGATTCCTAGTGCACATACTATACTGACGCATTTCAAGCGTACATCCTTGGGTTGACAAGTTAAATGTAACCTCATGATGATTGGGATAGTGGTGCAGGAGCACCTGGCAAAGGACTATTTTGTTTTTGAGTTCTTTAATTTTTTTGTGCTATCATAAGGTCATGTTGACCATTATTTTAGGTGCTTAGGGTGTTTTTTAACTTTGGGAAAGAAGGTGACAAGTATTAAATAATTTTACAACATCATATTGCTAGGTTGGCAAAAATTGTTAAATGTCTGAAAACACAACGGGTTTTAGAAAATGTATTTTTAGGTCATTTAAGCCTCGATCCAAGTACCTAAATTGTTTTGGAGGAATATTTAAGGCATACCACGACCTTTTTGGTGGGTTATAAGTTTTTTGTATGGACTGTTTTTCCAGAAATTGAAGAAAACAATGTTCTTGTCTTATTTTTCTGTATTTCTGTTCTTGTTTGCGTGATAGCAGCTAAATGAATTAAAAGAGGAATTTTATAGGTTTGTTTAGCATGTAGAGAATCCTTTGGAATTTTTTTTTGGCACATTTGATAGCTGTTCCATCGTTTCATCCATTCTTGTAAATTCTGTGTTTTATTTCCTTATTTCTGTTTTGACTGGAACTGTGTAAAAATGGAGTTCTAGGTTGCATTCCTTCCATACCAGGAAGTATGGAATTGTTGGGAACGTGGTCAGGCTCCATCTCTGTACATATTTTTGTGGTAGGTGTTATGTTTTCTTTGGTTGCAAGAGCTATGAGAAAAGCCTTGCCCTAGGCGAGCCAGTGAGGACCCGGCTAGGAAAGGCTACAGAACAGCGTTGATAACTTGTAGGGGAGAAAAGATTTTCAAAAAATTATTTTTGGAGAATTTAGGGGAAGGTCTTGGAAATGTATGGTGATAAGGAAGAGAGCCCAAAAATCCGTTTAGGAGGATAACTTTTCACCAGTCCTAAAACTGGTTCTGAGCAGTTTAGAACCCTAGCTGCTTGACCAATTTGGTGTTTGGACAACACACGGCCTAAGCAAGACTAAAACCCTAGAAATATTGAAGGTGTAGACAGGGGAAACACCTTACCTAAGTCAAGAACCTAAGTCCTTTACTTCTGTTCAGAGGCTCAATGGCTACTAGCCATTCAAACCCTAGGAAAGCATCTTGTGAAAGCAATGGCAAGATAGAAATTTGTGGTTGTCTAAGAACCCTAGACAAGCCATTTTGAAGTCTTTGTAACCTTTTCTAACCCCTGCAAGAACCTAGAAAAAGGTTGAGTTTATTTGGTCTTTAGGGAAGATTAAGGGCCAAAGGAGAATGAAGCGTTGAACCAAGGAATGGTTGGGTTATTCAAAATTTGTCAAGATAGTGAGGTTGGCAGGAGAACCGGGGGAACTTAGACAAGGTAGAGTTCCTATAGGTTAAGGTAGAACAAAAATTTCACCAAGGAGGTCTAAGACAAGGTCCAGTGCAAGAATCTATGATTTCTTCCTGCAACCTCCCTCCCTATCAGATAGCTATTCAGATTAGATGCCCAATATTTTAATCACAACTGTAAGGGCTTAGTTGTTAAATCATTGTAGGAGGCCAAAATTTTTTGGCATCATTGCCAGGGATGGTGTCAAACTAGGGAGATCTTTGGAGTCATTGGTAGATTTTCTTGTATTATTTTTGAAAGTTTTTTCTTAGTATACCCCTCATTTAGGAAAGTAATGATCCACCATTCTTTTGCTAATTCTTTGTGTGAGCTCGCTGATAGTGAGTTGATACCATATGCATAGAGGAAGAAGGAGAGATGCTCATGGGAGATTCCTTCCTAATAACCCTGATCCATTCCAGGATGTGAGAAGGGGAACAAGAAGAGCCACACCCCTTTGCTGATGCATTCCCTGATCTGACTAGTTCTAAAATTTCCTCTAAAGACCAAAATCAGCTTGAAAATCCCCTTGCTTTGGAACTACATTAGTTAGGCATGGGTGATGCAAATAGGAGCATACCTAACCAACCAGATTTTCCTTTCCCCATTTCCCATCAAAATGAAGTTGAGAACCTCAAAAATATCCTTACTCCAGTCCTTCCTAAGTTCTATGGACTTGTCACAGAAGATCCTGATACCTTCTTGTTCGAGTTTGACATACTCTATAGGAGTTATGACTATACCACCGATGCCCATAGGCTTAAGCTATTCCCTACCACCTTGAAAGAGGCTACACTAAGATGGCTCATGAGCCTAGGCAGAAAAACTGTGGATACTTGGGAGGACATGAAAATAAATTTCCTTGAGAAGTACAAGGAATATTGCAGGGGCAGTGACATGAGAGGAGATGAAATTTTTAGGATGCAACAAAAGGAAGATGAGAGCCAAGAGGATTACATTGCAAGGTTTCTATTTTGTCTGTAGAAATCTCCACAACACACTCAATAAAGAATCACAAAATATTTTTCTCCTAAGAGGAATCAATGATAGCTGCACTAATGGCTTGGACCTGATGGGAGGAGGAGATATCACCCAAGTTCCATGGGAGGATATCAAGAAGATATGCCAGAACTACTATAGGGAAGCTTCAAAGAAAGGAAGAGCTTGCCAATCCTCTATGGGTAAGTAATCTACCTATGGAGTTTCAAGAATGGAGATTACTCACTTGCTAGCATACTTCAAGCAAGACATCATAAACAATCTAGCTACTCAACTAGATACACTTTAGGCCAAGAAGAAGCAAGAGGAGGCAGAGGCAATGTTGGTAGAGTATTGTCCCCATTGCAGACAAAAGAAGGACTGTAGATGCAAGATGGTAGCTAATATTGAAAGTAAGTAGATTCCACTTGAGTTCAAGCCAATCCAGGGTGAAGATGACCAAGTCTAATACATTTCACAAAGAAGACCATGGGCTCCAAGATAAGGTATGCCACCAGATCCACTCTCCTTTGCTTGGTCATATTTCAATTCTTATTCATTTGGTAACCAATGGTAGCCCCCATATCCATCCAATTATAGAGGATATCCACCACAACCTTGGAATAACCCTTCAAATTCCTGGCCCAATCACCAAAACTCTCCACCCTAGTGACAACAACCTCAAGGGAATTGGTAGAAGTTTCAAGGAAATTGGCAGCCACCTCCAGGAAACTAGCAACAAACATCACAATGGAGGGGAGGATAAAAATGGCCAAACTAGAAAACCAATTACATGCAACCACCTTATCAACCCCAACAACCTGCTATAATTCCCCTCCTACTAGTTCAAGTTGAAATACACCTAAACCTACTCAGCTACTAGCTCATCCCACACCTAACCCAAATAACAAACCACAATAGCAACTAGTATACTTTGCTGATCGAAATAAATTTCCTACATATGTTGTGGGTGTAAGTGACATCCACTTGCATTCAAGAACTACCTTGCCAACTCCTTCCACACCCATTAGCACTAAGCTTCATGTGGAAGAAGAGGAGCCTCTAAATACCCGCATTCAACCAAGTGTACCTAAGAATCCTAAACCAGTCCCAATCAAGAAGACTAAACAAGAACCACCATTTCCTCAGAGGTTGGAAATAACTGACCAAAAAGAAGAAAAGCAAGAACCAACCCTTGACATTCTAGATCAGTTGAAACATGTATGTGTCAAGATCCCTCTATTTCAGGCCATAAAAGATGTTCCAATCTATGGCAAGGAAATCAAGGAAGCATGCCTTAAGACACTAGGCAGGAAGAAGAAAGACCCCACTACGGTTCATGTGGTGGGACAACAGGTTGACATCAAGCTTGGGAAAGTGACTGTTCCAAAATATAATGACCTAGGGAGTCCTATGGTAGGAGTTGTCATAAATGGGATTCAAATAAAGAATTCTCTAATTGATTTGAGTAATAATAAATGTAATGACCAAGGATATCCTGCAACAACTAAATGTTGCAAGCACGAGACCTAATCCTACTGTCTTGTAGCTTGCTGATAGTTCAACTGTTAAACCTAATGGTATGATAGAGGACCTTGTGGTGACTCTAGACTCATGGGAGTACCCACTAGATTTCATTATTCTTTCTCCTAAAGCCACACTCGGCGGGTACCCTATCATTCTAGGAAGACCATGGTTAGCAACAACAGATGCCTATATTGGATGTAGGATAGGAGACATGACCATTTCTGATGGAAAGAGCACCAAAAAGCTTGTTCTCTACCCTCCTGCTCAGCCATCCCACAATCTGGATAATTCCATATGGCCACATGTTGGTGAAGAGACCAAGGAAGTTAATTCTCTAGCACAACTTATGGTGTTAGGTAGAAGCTCTTTCATGCAGCTTCAAGAGGAAGATGAAGTATTGTCTAACATAATTCATAATCATTATGAAGTAGAGGAAGCATCATCCTCCCATTCTGCTAATCTAGTAAAGACAATTTTTCCCATTCTTTCTGCAGTAGAACTTCCTACAACAACAAGAATGTCTCATACATTGCTGCCACATGAACTCAAGGTACCAAGCATTAGAGAAAAAACTATGGTAGAGATAACTACACAAGTGCAAGTGACAAAAGGAAAATATCTAAACATTAACAACAAGTAGAGTGAAGAATAGCAGTTGTCATTGACAAACTTACTGAAGACCCACCAATATGCATTTGCGTAGGACTATCATGATATGAAGGGATTGTACCCTAAGCTTTGCACTCATAGGATTTACATCAAATATGATTGTACCCTAGTGAGGCAGCCACAAAGAAGAATTAGCCCTATATTGAGAGAAATTGTCAAAGGGGAACTACAAAAATTGTTAGATGCAAGATTTATTTATCCCATCTTAGATAGCTAGTGGGTGTCTCCATTGGTGATTGTTCCAAAAAAGGGAGGGAAGTGGTGAGTTTATGTTGATTATAGGGAACTCAATGCTGCCACCAAAAAGGACCATTTTCCTCTACCTTTCATAGACCAAGTTCTAGATTCACTTGCAGGGAAGCAATACTTTTCTTTTCTAGATGGATTTAGCGGCTACAACCAGATCCAAATTACACCTGAGGACTAGGCGAAGACCACCTTACCTGTCCATGGGGGACTTATGCCTACTCACTCCTTCCATTTGGCTTGTGCAATGCACCTACAACTTTCTAGAGGGTGGTCATTAGCATATTTTTAGATATTTCTCATGATTGCATGAAAATTTATATGGATGATTTCAGCACCTATGGTGCTGATTTCAATGAAGCATTGGAGAATCTCAGGAGAGTCCTACAAATATGTGAAGACCACAATCTATCTCTAAATAGTGAAAAGTGCTTCATGTTGATGCAGGAAGGTGTAGTCCTTGGACACTACATCTCTCACAAAGGAATTCAAGTAGATCCTGCAAAGATTGAGGTGATCAAAAATTTTACTACACCTGCAAAACTAAAAGATGTTAGGAGTTTCTTGGGCCATGAGGGCTGCTAAGGCATTTCATCAAGGATTTCAACAAAATAGTAGCACCATTGTATACTCTTCTCACTAAAGATGCTAAGTTTCAATGGACTGAAGACTGTGATAAGGCATTTTCTGATTTGAAGGTAGCTTTGATTCATGCTCCTATACTCAAAGGCCCCAATTGGGAGCTTCCTTTCCACATCCATACATATGCATCATACTATTCCATATGAACAGTCTTGGGGCAGAAAAGAGCTATTGAAAATTCTATTTATTTTGTCAACAAAAACTTGCAAGGAGCTGAATTCAATTATACAGTGACAGAAAAGGAAATGCTGTTAGTAATTTATGCCCTTAACAAATTCAGGCACTACATAATAGGCTATCAAATATTTTTGCACATAGATCATGTAGCCATTAGGTATTGCATGAATAAACCCTTGATCTTAGGTAGGTTGGCAAGATGGTTGTTGCTGATGTAAGATTTTGATATAGCCATTGTGGATAAGCTAGGGAAGGCCAATGTTGTTGCAAAATTTCTTTCAAGGCTAACTACATCAGAGGATAACCAAGTCATTGATGCCTCTTTCCCTGATGAACATCTATTCTCCATCTATGTACATACACCCTAGTATGCTGGCATAGATAACTATCTAGTCATAGGGAGAGTTCCTCCTCACTTCTCTCCAAAAGAGAGAAGAGTGCTCATTGAAAAATCATTTCCTTTTTCATGGATTGAAGGATGTTTGTTTTACATTGGGCTAGACCATGTCATGATAAGATGTGTGAGGGAATATGAGACATGATATTTTGAATGCATGCCACAATGAACCATGAGGGGGACATTTTGCAGCCAAGAGGACATCAATGAAGATTTTGAATACATGATATGACTGGCCAACACTCCACAAGGATGCAGGGAGATATACAAGAAAGCGTGATAGATGCCAAAGGATGGGCAGGCCAACCAAATTTGATGAGATTCCCCTTTATCCTTAGTTATAATCACCCCATTTGACAAATGGGGATTGGATTTTGTAGGACCCATTGATCCTCCATCAAATGGTAAGTCCTATATCTTAGTATGCACTGATTATGTAACCAAGTGGGTAGAAGTTAAGGACATGAAGCATACAAGAGATAATAAGGTTGCTAAATTTCTTTATGAGGAGATTTTCACACGGTATGGGGTTCCAAGAGAGATAGTGACTGATGAAGGGGCTCAATTCACCTCAACCCTTGTTGTAGCACTAGTCAATGAGTACAACATAAGGCAAAAAAAGTATACTCCTTATCACCCTCAGGCCAATGGCCAAGCTGAGGTGACTAACAGGGAAATTGCAGCCATTCTAACCAAAAAAGTGGTTGTTCATAGGAAGGATTGGGAAAATAGGCTGCTAGAAGCTATATGGGCCTATACGACAACCTAGAAAATTACCACAGGGTTCACTCCTTTTGAGTTGCTGTATGGAAAGACAACTATGACGCCCATTGAATTTGAGCATAAGACTCTTCAAACTACAATAGACTTGGGGATGGATATCTCTAAGGCACAAAGGGATAGAATCATGATTCTGTCCCTTTGGATGAGCCGAGGAAGGTAGCCTTACATCACATAGAGGTAGTGTAGAATCATAGAATAAAGTGGCATGACAAATTCATCAAGGACAATAAATTCTATCCAGATGACTGGGCATTGCTCTACGACTCAAGGTATCAGGATAATGGAAGAAAATTGCAGACAAGGTGGCTAGGACCATATGGGGTTGTTGAAGTATTCCCCAATGGTGTTGTTCAACTCACTACTATTGACCTAGTCATATTTAAGCTTCTTGTCAATGGTGATCACCTTAGATTGTATCACAAGCCATTCCAAGGAGGAATTCCTACATCAATTCACTCAGCATGCAACACATGAACTTGCTACAGCTGAAGGAAGCAGACCTAGTGTCCCTTCTTTTGGCTAAATAATGTATGTCATTTGTCATAATAAAGACTTCCACTCTTGTGGGAGTCCAATAATTCATTCATTAACTCATCCATACATCCATATCCACCTTTCTCTCTCTTCCATCACACCGCCATAACTTCACTTCATTCCACTTCACTTCATTCCACTTCACTTCATTCTGCCACATTTTCATTAATTGCTCAACTAACTTTTTAAAAGGTGACCAGTACTTTCTCCATAATCTTTGCAACAAATCTTCCACGGATTTAGGTAAGTGTGAATCAATTTCCTATATCTCAATTGTCTTTAAGTACATTCATTTAATTTCTATAAATTAATGTAGACGTTCGCCATAGCATGCAATTATTCCCTGCCCTATCAAATTGTCATAACTATTGTGCATGTGAGGAAACATGCTCAAATTTAGGCTAGGGGGAAGTGTGAATACCATGTCCATGTGTCAGTCCTTATTGGTTCATGCCAACAAAGTTCAAATTGAGCCAATTTGAATTATGAGTAAGATAACGGCTCACATGTGTGAGGTGACATCGACCACCACCATTTTTTTCAATCATAGCCTTCATTTATTACTCCTTTATCACCTTTATTGCTCTTGTCATAATCCTAAGTCACCAAAGAAAGAAAAATTCAGGCGGCATTGGTATTGGAAGTTTAGCAACATTACAGGAAAAAGGAATTGGAATTTTAGACGAGGATTGCAGGAAGAGAAACCTTGTAGAGTAATTGTTTAATTGTAGACAACTGAACAATGTGAGGTGGGTTAATTCGAAATGAACCTATGGTTCATGATGTACTACTGCAGGATGCACCTTGCCAGGTTGAGTTCAGAAATTGCAAGTGGTTAGATTATTTCCTGAAGCTTAATGGTTTTGATGAGAATTGTGCATTGGAATTCACCCAGATATTGTCTAAAGGAAAGGCCATGGTAAGAGGTTTGGAAGTACAAGCTATTGAAGAAAGGATTGTAGAAGTTATAGGGTTTCCTACCAACGATGAAAATTACCCTACTTCTAGAGACCCCAGGTCAGCTAGGGTTGGATTTACAGAACCTAGTGACCCTCCATTGAGTGTGGAAAAGCAACGTGCCAAGAGAATCTCTCTGCCTGAGCCATGGAAGAAGGTAGCTATTTATGTTGTGAAGTACATTACCTATGAGGGTCGTTAGTCGAATCTACACTCTGTGCACTTCAAACATCTGAATCATATGAGGCACAGGATAAGAATGAATGTGCCAAACATGTTATACCACCTTATTTCAATCATGGCAGCTGAGCCTCAAAAAGGT
>VDFB02375428.1:0-40811 GCA_007258455.2 Sequoia sempervirens
TCTCCATAGATTTGGATGGGAATTTCTTGTATTTGGGACGAGGTTTCTAAGAGATATTAACAAGAATAGGGGCATCCATTTTTTTCTCAAGAAGAGAGATTGAGAGCTTTAAGTTTATGCTTGTTTTGTAGGGTTGTTGCAAAGATGGTTGTTGTTGCACCAAAAGATCGACCTATTAATGCCTAATACAACTACCAGAGTTAATGAATCCATGGGAGGCGGTTAAGCCATGTCATGAGCCCAACCATTGTATTGCACAACACAAGGAGACCAAGGACACACACCTTTCAGCCATCCCCCAATGCAAGTGAGGGGTTTTGTTGTGCAATTTTCGCACACACGCCCCACCAGAGGTGGGGACCCTCTTTTTTCTTTTGCATCTCTACCTCTTGGCTTGGTCAAATTTTGGTTTTGCTCTTCCTTTGGAGGTTATTTTGGGATTAAGTCTAGACTGGGTTTGATGAGGACAATATTTTGAGGCTCTAGGGGAAATTTGTCTATCTTGGAATTCAAAAATGGGGATTTTGAAGTGAATTTTCAATGTTATATGTAAATATTTTTTGCACCTATGGATAGAGGACGAAAAATTAGGCAGGGTTGCTTTTTGAACTTTTTGAAAATTCCTTTTAGAAAAAAAGTTATGGGGTTTAGGGGATTTTGACCCTGTAGGGAATTCGAGAAATTCCGTCCCTGAAGGATTTTCCCGAAATTTTCATGACCCCCTCAAAATTCTACAAAATTTCCATTTTGGAAAGATTCTTACCCACCCTCAAAAGGCCAAAATTTTCAAAAATGGAAAATTTTCCAAAATAATTTTTTTCCTGAAATGGAAATTTTTTTCCTTGAAATTTTAAAATGTTCCTGAAAATGAAATTCTTGAGATGAATAAAAATTTTGAAAATAAAAGTTTCCAAAAATGGAAAAAATTATGAAAATGGAAAGTTTCCATATAAAAATGTGAGCTACTAATGATGATATATGTTTTTCAGGTTTAAATAAATATTAAAAGGGAAACTTGCATATGGATTCATGCCAAAAGGGAAATATGGAAGAGTTCAATTCAAATTTTAAAAGTGGAACTTGTAGAAGAATCGTGCCCAAATTGTCTACAGTTGGAAGGGGTTTCTGGAAGACATGTGAAGCTGATTTCATCATCCAATCAGAATTTTCATTAATGACTGGCTGGCATAATATTGTTTTCTCATTGTTCCATGATGTAACTGCTTTTATGCAATTGGATGATGATGTACCATGAGTTCCCAAATTAAATGTAGCTGCTGGATGTTTCTAGAGGTGTAATTTTTGCCATTGGATTGATTTAATCCTGGCCTTTGATTCAAAATGTAATTTTCTATAAAAGGCCAGTGCCTTCTCATTTGTAAGAGGGGGAGACTAGGTTAGAAGAGCTGATTAGAAGCCAAAATTGGCTAAGTTAGGAGTTAGATTATGCAAGATAGTAGCTGTAGGAGAGGAAAGAGACTAGAAATTGTTATGTAATGCTGGAGAAGTTAATGCAATTGGATTGTTGATTTGGAAAGCTTTGTGTTACACTTTGACAATTCATGGTTTCTTGTTCTCAATTCTCAATGTTAGATGTTAGATTTCAGTTCTTTTGCAATAATGGTAAAATGTTAATGATGTTGATTGATCTCTGGTCCATACTTTTAGCAATTTTCTGATTGTAATTTACTGTGTAAAGTTAGTCTGGGCCTTATTTTGTGCTAAGTTCAATTGTGGATGCTTGTTTACATTGCACCAGCTATTGGGTATGTGGATGAATATTCATAGTTTGAAAATCTTCAGTTTCCTTGGAAGATTGCACCATTTCTGCAGAGTTGTGGGCTTGTCCTTGATCAAGCAGAGATTGGTTTTATTGGAGATATGTCCATTTGCAACATTCATCATTATTGTGATTGATCTTAGGAGCTAGTTTAGAGTTGAATCTCTCTTAACCCTTATCTCTTTTGCTGTTTATTTTGAATCTGGGTTAGTTTTAGGATTAAAAGCATCACCATATTGTTGCATTTGATGAAATTACGCTTCCAACATTGTTCATTTGTAAGGCCCCTTGTGATTACCAACATTTTCACATATTATCTGAGTTGTTTATGCATTGTCAAGACCTGACATTAAAGACCTTGGGGTTATCTCTTGAGGCTTGTTGATAGAGATTTACCTTTAAAGAGAGATAGGATTTCCATATTTTTTCTAAGTTGTCGCTGTGCAGAAAACACCATCAATAGAGGGGTTTGAATTCATGACCCGAGATTTGATACCAATTATTGCATAGATGATTGTCATTGCACCAAAAGATCAACCTATTAATTCCTGATATAATCGCCAGAGTTAATGAATCCATGTGAGGCAATTAAGCCATGTCACAAACCCGAGCATTGTGCTACACAACACAAGGAGACCAAGGGCGCACACCTTGCAATAATGGTTTCACAACTAGGTAGTATGGTCACATAGGAAGAACAAGAGAGCAAAGTAATGTTAGTGATAGTGATAATGTATATTTTTATAAATTATTTGGGTGAACGTAATAAATTTTGTGGCCATTTGTTCCTCTTCTTGCACCTTTTTTCCCATTATTTTTTTCACAACTCTTTTTAGTAGTTGGGTGTATAATGTACAATTATAATATAATTTTAAGGGTCTTATGCTATGATTTCTAGTAAAGTGTTTTGTCACTACCCTTTTTGGCGTCTTTAGGGTTTTAGGTTAGGTCAAATAAATAGGTTTTCAAACTCATACCTAAATGATTCATTATCTTCTTTGGAATATTTCACATTATTTTGATATGTATGTGGTTCATAATGGTCATATTTTTTTCCCCTCCATGTGTTGTTAGACTATTAGTGGTTAGTAGATTCTATAGTACACTATTGTTATAATAAAAATAAGGTTATTCTAGATTTGTATGATAGTGTTCAAGTCTAGATTTATTTATATATTAGTGTAGTATTGTACCATCTAATGTTCTTAACTTGATTGACGTGGAATCTAGGATGTTCTCAATTTGATAGGGGCCAAGCCACCAGACTTTTAATTTCTCCTAATTTTTAAATTTACTATCATATAGTAAAACTACGCCATCCTTTTCAAATTGTTTGGATTTGATATTGTAGTTTGTATAGGAGTGAATGTGCACCCCTTACAAATATTCCCCTTTTACACTTCCTCACCTTAGAAAACAAAATCTAAAGGAAAAATTCCACATAAGTTGGTTGACTTCCTTCCACTTGGCATCTGTCTGTTGTGTTGGTAGAAGAATATTTGTTAGGGACACCCATGCGATGCGCATACGTCCATGTAGCGCACTTACATCCCTGACGGATTCCTACAATTGAAGCTGGTAGAGGAATTACACTTCTTATTGGGGCCGGTTTATAACGTCCCTCTTTGACCAACCAACCCTAGAAATGGAAGATTCTCTCCTTTCTCCTTCAAATTCTTCCATTCTCATTCCATTTAATCCTCTAAGCATTCAACTCATATTTTTCCATCAGTTCTTACATTTTCAACCTTCATTTTCACTCTCAACAACACTCCAACACTCCATTGCAGCAACAACACTCTATCAACTATGTCAAGTAATGTGAAGCAAGCCATTGCAGCAGGGGCTTGAGGTTCCGCAACACCTCCCTTCATCACAGTCGAGGCTATGGTGATTGTTCAAGCTCTCTTTCTCCATCATTAACTAGTGAGCTCTTGGTGGAGGTGGTAATGTTTTCACTCCTCTCCTTTACGATTTGGTTGAGTAGCTATATACTGTTTTGTAGTGTTATTCATGTGATTTCTCTCTTTGCTTCTTTCTCATACATTTCTCTATTGTTGCTATTTGGCTATCGGTGGAGGTGGAAACACCAAAACAGTGGTCTGATTGAGGCAGGCCCCTATATAGCCCCAAAAAATTTCCCCTCTTTCTTGTGTGTAGGAAGACACGCATTTGGAGCTAGCTGGAAAACAAGCACTTTTATGAGATTGTTTTTGTCACCTTGGTTCTAGTTTATTTATTTTATCACTTGAGTATTTAATTTTCATACTTTCTCATTTTGTTCTTACCATCTAGACTGTACTAGCTAGGACATTAGTAGTTTTTTTTGGTAGTTTCTTTGTGTTCATCATTTTCTGGTTGTATGGACGCCAGCGTGCCTGAGAGATGCCAACACACTGCACTGACATCCTAGAACTATGCTGTCATCCTCAGACAGAGAGTTGTCTAAGGCACATAACCGACTCCAAAAATATAGCTTGCCTAGCCCAAATTATAATTTGAGTTTCCAAAGTGATTGAAGGAATTTATAGTCCTCATCATTCTCATCCTTCACATCAAATACCCCTTTATAGTGAGGTAAGTTAGGGAAGCCTTCTACTCTTGGCTCTCTGTGACCTAGGGCCTTGACATGGTTGGTCCCCCTCCCTTACATTTTTGGTGAACTTGATGTGAACCAATGTCTGTTCATTCGTTGGTGTTGAGGATTTTCCCTTGTACCTTGTGATCATTGTGCCCCTGAGTGTTGTGAAGGTTTATGAGCATCACAACCCAGTCCACAACCTCTAGGTATATTATTAGAAGTGCACGACACCTTCCGATGGAAAGGATGAAGGTCACTACTAGTTTCTCTACAGGCCTTTTTGCTTGATCCATAGTTGGCCTTGCTTCACAGGAGCAGTTGTTGAGGGGCAAGGTAGGGGTCTCTGATGAGACTGGCCATGTCCCCACTCCTCCTGTGTCTCATGCACTGTCATCGGTGGACGAGTATGAGGCCGTTCACATTCCTTCAGAGCATATCTCTGTCCTTAGCAAAGGACTAGTCAACTTAGAGAATCACTTGGAAAAGGACCCAAAGATGGCTAGGGCCACTAGGGTTATTAGAAAAATAAAATATATGGTTGGGAAAGATCGAACAGGCATAAAGCTCCTAGCTAGTTTCTCTAGTCTAAATGAAGTATGTTCTCCTCCAAACAATCCTAACATTGTAGAAGGGGCCACTTTTGAGAATCATGAGAGACAACTGGGAATGTCGATACCCTTAGGATTTAGCTTCACCCCTCTTGTCACCTCTAGCGGTGGAGGTTTTGGTAGGATGAGCAGTGGGGGCTTTAGTAGTGGTAGTGACTTTGGTGGTGGGATTGGCACTGGTAGAGGTGGTTCTGGTAGAAGTCATGGTGGTGGCTTCAAAAGTGGAGGTGGCTCCGGTAGAGGCCCTATTGGTGGCGGTGGTCACATGGGTGGCTCTAGAAGCGACTCCGGTGGTGGTTCTAGGGGAGGTCCTTTTGGCCTTGTGTCTTCTAACGACCCTATTTTGAACACTCTTCTTCAGAATATGGGCAAGATGCAAAGCTAGCTAGCGAGTCTCTCCTAGTCCTTTGCCCAACCTATCTTTCAATATTCTTTCTGACATAGCCCACTATCGATAGTGATTTTAAATACCCCCTTCCCTCAAGGAATGGAGATTCCTAAATTCAAGAAATATGGTGGCAAAGGGGACCCACAAACACATGTGTCCACCTTTAATTCCCTATGTAGAGATTTCTTCCATCATGATGCATTGATGGCGAAGCTATTCCCTTGATTTCTTAAGGATACAACACTCGAGTGGTACTGTTCCTTACCTGATAATTCCATTTATTCATTTGATCAACTTGTAAATAAATTCCTACAATAATTCCAAGCTAACATCAGACCGAAGATGACCTTTTTGGATCTTGTCTGATGCAAACAAGGTGATAATGAAAAGATTACTAATTTTATAGTGTGATACCAAACGCTATTTTCACAAATCTCGTATTTGCTGCTTGATTTTGATACATAAGGTGTTCATGGGGAATTTGAAAAGACCTTGGCAAGAGAATTTTTCCCTTATGAAATACCCTTCTTTCGCACACTTGTGTGCTACATTTCAGGAGTATCAACAAATGGTAAGTTCAGTTCGGGGGATCCTCCTCGTGCTCCCATTCAGAAGGAAAGTCCATTGTATCGATCTCTGGGAAAGGTAAGTTTGTTGTGAATATAGTAGCCACTACGACTGATAACAGCCTCAGACACAACCAAAAGTTCACAAAGCTAGCATAATCTTATTCTTCCATCTTGCAAAAGTTGCTGAAGGATAATATCATAACTTTGGAGAACCCTAAGCCTCCTAAAGAACCTTTCCCTAGTTGGTATGATCCAAATACCTCTTGTCAGTACCATCAAGTTAACATACATGATACCAAACATTGTATGTGCCCGCATCATGAGATACATGACCACATTGAGGACAGTACTATCCATCTTGATGGAAGTAAACAAAATACGAAAAAATTGGTGGCGAAAGTGAATAGTGAGTTACAAATATACATGGACCTATTTTTGTCACATTCTTCCAACATGATTATCAATCCCTCTAATTCTACTACTCAGCCTAAGGCGTATGTTAACATGGTCACGATTACTCCTACCATGCAACCTATGCTCGGCTCTTTGGACATGATATTCACATCATAGGACTTACCCCTAAAAAACAAGCCCTCTCCCCTCTATATTCTTGCTCACCTCAATGACAACATTATGACAGGGGTCTTAGTCGATTCCATGAGCTGAGTGAATGTCATTATAGAAGAGACGTTGTGGCTTAATTCATTACATAGAAAAGAGTATGAAGAAACAAAATCTACCATCCATACACACGATGGCCTTTGTCTAAATCTGTACAGCTTAATAACTCTATCCATCCTAGTAGGACCTAGGGTTGTAGACACAATCTTTGACATTATCCTAGAGTTAGATCTATTTAGGATGAAGTTAGGCATACCTTGGCTAGCTTCCATGAATGTAATCACCTCCGTTATCCACAAATATTTAAAATTCTCCCATGAAGGTGTTGTGCACGTAGTGCATGACACTGGATACCAACCTTTGGTAGCCAGTGGGGGATATTCATTATACCACTTTTGGCTTGCTTGGGTTGGTCCACTTCCTCCAAGAACGGACCTAATTTACAAAAACTATGTGAAGTATAAGATTGGGGACAAGGGAAAATTGAAATTGGCCATTTCGGTAGAACAACAGTCGGCTACCTCCCCTTCTCAAAAAGGGAAAGAGAAGCTCCCCCATCTTCGGGATGGCTCTCCTCCTCTTCTTTCTAGAGAAGAGTTTTGGATGAATATGCTTGGCTTTTATCCGCTAAGTCCGATGATACCACCCTGGTGCAAACCTAAGATCAAGATATCGAACCTCCCTACTAAACTACCTGGACCTTGGTACTATTTGTATGGTAGAGGAAAAGGCCCCCATGGGGAGTCTTCTATGTCTCAACCTCTGTGGCCTCCCACCGCTCCTACTTCCAAGGCAGTAAATGGGAAGAGGCCCGTTGCCGAGGCGTTAGAGCCGACTCCCCTCATAGCTTCTCAACTTGATCTTCCTGCTCCCATCTAGGAGCCTATCCCTCTATTGGAAATAGCTATGGAGGACACTCCCATGGCTGAGCAAGACCCTTCTGTTCCTTCACAACCTTTGGTCTCTAGCTCAAAGAGTCGTAGAAACTACCTTGTGTGTGAGTGCAAGCGTTGGAAAAAGGCTCTTGTGGCTGAGTAGGCCACCTTACAGGGGAAGGAAGAGGAGATGATCACCCATGTATTAGGACCTCCTATTGCATCCTCCTCTCTCCTCCCCTCTACTTCCATTCAATCTAGCTCTATGTCACTTCTGACTTCCGTTGTGAGTATGAATGTACCTGACCTTAAAAAGGTTCAAGTGTTTATTGCTCCTTTGGTGGAGCCACCTTTTTTGTTGTCCCTTCTAGATGTCCTGCCTTTTTGAAAACCCATAGATATGTCAAACACTTTGGTGGTATCCACTGCAATTTTATCTTCCTCCTCTTCCTCCACACCTCTCGCCTCATTTGTGAGGAGTTCACATTCCCTGACAGAGTAGATGGTGGAGAGTGGTCCTTCCAGCAATGAAGGACGTAAGAGGAGTCCACCTTCTCTGAAAGGTGGTCTCGTGCTAACTTGTTCTGTCCTAGTAATGGAACTAGTCCCAACTTCTCCTGAGTTCATCACCGTTCTCAAGTCACTCAATGAGCCTAGCGGTGAACCTTAGGCACAACTTTCCCCATCTGTTGAGGTATGAAATGGCACTCCAGTGAAGTGCATGTTTAACTCTCTAGATGAAGTTCCGTTGTCAACAATTTTTGAAAAATTGTTGACCATAGCTCCACAAGAGCCGAGTGGAGGAGACCTTGCAGGGCCTTCTTCCTTAGCCCTTGTTGTGGGAGGCTTAGAAGCTCCTCCTCTTAACATTCCACCACTGGAGGCTCATCCTCCTTCCCCCTATGATGATCTAGAGTGGGAAGTAGATGACCTCTTGGTCAATCAGTGTTAGGAGGAGGCCTCTTCTTTATCTTTAGATTAGATGTGTGTGTGTTTTGATGTGTTCCCCCATGATCATGCTATGTCAGCGTGTATGACCCTTGTCACTCTTGTTGGTGCTTAGATACATGCATTTTTTTTGTGTCATAAACCTTCTTCTATTTGTATCATCATTCTTCCATGTTTGTGATTGATTTTTGGTAAATTGGGGACGATGCAAAGTGTTAGGGGAATTTGGGCCTCCCTTCCATGTTGACTCAATTTTTTATTTTTACTTTGTATTTTCGTGCATCCTTCACATGGTTTGATATAGTAGGGGGTTGATGATAGTTCATTTATATACTATTATTACTATACTCATATATATATATATTTATGAGCATCTTTGACCTCGAAATATTACACCACCCCTATTCCCTTTCTTCGTGATGTCTTTATCTCTCTTAGCTTTTCTTTTATCTTTCTCTCTTCTTTGCTTGAGTTGTCCCTTTCATGTGTGACAACGCCATTATTTTTATTTTTGAAAAATGCATTCGTTTCCAATGAATATTTTCTCGAGAATCTTCACAAACTTTTTTCAAAGAATCGCATTCTCAACTTGAAACGCTAACATAACATGCTTCCTTCATCATGAGTTCGCAAAGAAAGAACTTGAGACCTTTCCTTTGAGGAGGGAATAGCTTTGACCTTCCCCTCACAAGGGGCCATTTTCTTCCCTTCAAATTCCTTGATGAAGTGAACATCTTTCGAAAGGATTCCTTGATGAAAAATTGATTTGTGAAAAACATTGTCTCACTTTCAAATAGTGTATCCATTAAGTGGACCCCTTTCTTCACGCTGGGTCCTCGAGGGACCCCTTTGAAAGATTTCCAACCTATTAATGGTCTATGTGACTATCTACTTATTTTTCTACATGGCCACTTTCATACATGTTTTATTTATGGGTAAACATGTCACTTCATAGGTGCACCTGTGAAGCCGCTTTCCGACTCTATGGAGTTCCCTTCTTTGGGTTTCCTCCATGTGAGAGATCTTGGGGGATATCTCCCTACAAGTCTATGGGTTTGTAGTGTTGACCCCATAGTTCTCGTTGCACCAAAATATTGACCTGTTAATGCCCGATACAACTACCAGAGTTAATAGATCCACGAGAGGAGGTTATTCCATGTCACAAATCCTAAGGGGAGTGCTGACCATTTGCCAACAATATCCCCCTCAGCATTACTCGAGGGGATTCGAACCTGGAACCTTTTGCTTTGATACCAATTTTTGGCTCCATAGTTGTCGTTGCACCAAAAGATCGACTTGTTAATGCTCGATACAACTGCCAGAGTTAATGGATCCATGGGAGGCGGTTAGTCCATGTCATGAATCCCGAGGTGAGCACTAACCATCTGCCAACATGTAGGGTGCTTCTTCTAAGCTTCCTCCATGCGAGAGATCTCTGGGGTCACTCCCTTGTAGGTCTGCAGGCTTGTAGGGAACTTTTTTCTGAGGTTTACTTCATGTGAGATCTTGGAGGACACCTTCCTTGCAGGTTTGTGGGTCTATAGGGCTCTTTCTTTGGGTTTCCTTCATGTGAGAGATCTTGGAGGACACCTTCCCTATAGGTCTATGAGTTTGTAGGGTGCTTTCTTTGGGTTTCCTTCATGTGAGAGATCTTGGAGGACACCTTCCCTATAGGTCTGTGGGTCTGTAGGGTGCTTTCTTTGGGTTTCCTTCATGTGAGAGATCTTGGAGGACACCTTCCTTGCAAGTCTGTGAGCCTGTGAGGCGCTCATCTCTTGGGGCTTCCTTCATTTGAGAGATATTGGTGGTTTCCTCCTTCTAGGTTTGCAGACCTATAAGGCACTTTCAATCTATAGCTTCATAGTTCTATGGGGCTATGAAGTCCTTTGCTTACCCTACGCTTTTGAGCTCGCCAGGTTGCGGTCTACTTCCTTGACGGTTCAGGTATAAATTTCGAACCCTATTCACTCTTCAATCTACTTTACCAAAACACTCATCAATATTCGTGCTCGATAAAGTGGGGGGAAAATGTATAGGAGCAAATTTGCACCCCTTACGCAAATTCCCCTTTTACACTTTCTCACCTTAGAAAACCAAATCTGAAGGTGAAATTCCATATCAACTAGCTGAATTCCTTCCACTTGGCATCTATCTGTTGTGTCGGTAGAGGAATAATTGTCAGGGACGCTCGCATGGTGTGCAGACGTCTACATTGCGTGCTTACATCCCTAATGGATTCCTGCATCTAAAGCTAGCAAAGGCATTACACTTCCTATTGGGGTCGGTTTGTAACGTCCCTCTTTGATCAATCGACCCGAAAAAATGGTAGATTCTCCCCTTTCTCCTTCAAATTCTTCCATTCTTATTCCATTTCATCCTCTAAGCATTCAACTCATATTTTTCCATCACTTCTTACATTTTCAGCCTTCATTTTTACTCTCAACAACACTCCAACACTCCATTGCAGCGGAAACACTCTATCAACTCTGTCAAGTAAGTGTGAAGCAAGCCATTGCAATAGGGGCTTGAGGTTCTACAACACCTCCCTTCATCACAGTTGAGGCTGTGGTGATTGTTCAAGCTCTCTTTCTCCATCATTGACTAGTGAGCTCTTGGTGGAGGTAGTAATGTTTTCAGTCCTCTCCTTTCGATTTGGTTGAGTAGCTATATACTATTTTGTAGTGTTATTTGTGTGCTTTCTCTCTTTACTTATTTATCATACATTTCTCTATCATTGCTATTTGGCTGTCCATGGAGGTGGAAACACCAAAATGAAGGTTTGACTAAGGCAGGCCCCTATATAGCCCCAACAATTTTCTCCTCTTTCTTGTGTGTAGGAAGACACACATTTGGAGCTAGCTGGCGAACAAGCACTTTTGTGAGATTGTTTTCGTCACCTTGGCTCTAGTTTATTTACTTTATCACCTCAATATTTTTTTTGCATACTTTCTCATTCTATTCTTACCATCTAGATTGTACTAGCTATGCTATTTGTAGGTTTTTTTTGGTAGTTTCTTTATGTTCATCATTTTATGGCCATACGGATGCCAACGCGCCTAAGAGATGCCAACGCACCTCACTGACGTCCCAGAACTGCGCTGCCATCCTCATATAGAGACACGTTTGAGGCACATAACCAACTCCAAAAATCCAGCTCACCTAGCCTAGATTATAATTTAGGTCTATACAGTGATTGAAGGATTTTATAGTCCTCATAATTCTCATCCTTTATATCAAACACCCCTTAAGAGTGAGGTAAGTTAGGGAAACCTTCCACTTTTGGCTCTCCATGACCTGGGGCCTTGAAATGGTTGGTCCCCCTCTCTTACATAGTCATGTCATACTTTTCATCTCCTTTTTGTGAGTTGGTGGTGTACCACAAGTTTTTTATCTTCATATAATATATCTAAGTCTCCTAGTCATTTTTTGATTTATTCTTCATCTATAAGACTCAAGGTGAGTGCGGTACATAGATTATGAATAGTGAAATTTATGGGTAGACTTGCCTCCATCCCATAAACTAGTTCAAAAGGGGTAAACCTAGTGGACCTTTTAGAGGTGGTTCTATAAGCCCAAAGTGTTGATGGTATCTTGATGTCCTAGTTTGTCCTATTTTCATTATACATATTTGTGAGGGTTGTTCCTATGATCTTGGTCAATGTTTCAATCACTCCATTAGGCTATGCAAGATAAGGTTTTCTTTGGTTATGAGTTATAAATATTTTTAGTATTTTTGTGATGACCTTGTGTAAGGAAGCTAAGGTAGCAGAAAAACTTCCTACACTAATCTTGAGAGGAGGATAATGAAAAAATTTACAGATATTTTACAAAATTTACAAAAACTTGAACAAAAATAAACATAAATATCATGCATACCACAACACAGTGATTATTGTGGGCAATACCCTTTCAGGAGAAAAAACCCACACTCCAAAATCCACCCACTATATTACTCAAAAATCATAAAGATTACAATATACTTGCAGAGCAAGCTTCTCATAGGAGTGTCACCAACCAAAGATCCAATGACAACACAATCGCTATCAGACTCTCAGAATACATCATAATACACAATCGTAATACAACACCCTCATACAATAGAATTTCCTTTTGGGGAAAGTCAAGCCAATAAAATATTGACCGTCAGATTTGAGACCTAATTATGAATGGTCTAGATTTACAATAATAAAATATACATAAAATTTAGCTTTTGAGAGCATTTCCCCTGATTCCCTACTGGGGTGTGCAGTCCCTGAACCCATCATGGGGGGTAACCCCCTATCAATAGTACCATACCTTATGTAATAGCAAGGTTGAGACACATTGTAATGTTCCTGCTCAGATTAATTTTCCTGATAACTTAGTTTGACACATGTTCCATTTTGTCAAACGAATTATATTTCAATTCTTTGAACTCAGTTTTGAAACAACACTAAGTATGGCATGAATTTAGATTAAAATCTCATTTATGACAATGTCAGAATCCCAACTAGATCTGAATATAGAGATCAATCAAACTGTGATATTCCTATATATTTTCTAAATGATTTGGCTTTCAAACTTCTGATTTAGCAAATCACAATAGTAGACTTGAATTAATAGCTTTCTTAGAAGCTTCAAATATGCTTGTTTATGTGTTGAAAAATATGATTATTGTTATTAGATAGTAACTAGACTGTGATATGATTTCTTATTTTGAAGTTATCTCTGAGACACCACCCACAACACTATTGTTCAGTGATGGAAAATCCACTGTTTGCTTGATATGGATGACTTCTCTCAGGAATGATGATAGAATCAAGCTTGTGAGTAAAATGGATTATATGATGTGAATTCCCTTGACTGAATTGTTCCATGGGTTGTCTTTGAAGGTGCTTTGAAGATTATTTTCTTGAAGAGGGAATGGTCTGTAGATGGTTCTCAACTATATAGATGTCTCTTGTATTGGACGCCAACTTATGTTCCTTGGTTTGAATACATTCCAATCATAATCTCCTCTAATGGTGGCTTAACTAGAGTCCCTTTATGACTAGTCTCTTCTTTATAATTTTTTGGATTCTTTCTTGGTCAATAGCTTTGTCTTCCTTCTAGACACGTGTAGGCTTCTTGGATTGATGTTCTATAGTTTACTCATATTATTTTTGCTGCCTTTGGTTGATTCAATCTCTCTCTTCTCTGATCCTTTCTTGGTTGATGGTCTTTCCTCTTTTCTTGATACGTGCGGCTACTTGCTTTGGTCACTCTGTAATTTACTTGTATGTTCTCAGGTGTATCTCTTATTCAATAGCTTTTATTTCCTCCTCTTGCTTGTGTGCCTTCTACTTCTTGATCGCTTCTTATTCTTCTCTTTCTTTGAATCACATCCTTCTCTTCCTGATGCTTGTCTTCTTCAAATTTTTGCACTATATATGGGTGCTGCAATCAATGTGTGCCTTCATTCCTCTTGCACCCCTCTAGAAGACGTGCCTATTCCTTTATCCTTCACATCGCTTCATTAACCTCATCGGCTGCATAATAATTGATTAGTAATATGGGTAATTTATATACATTTGAATTGTTATATAATTATATTTAAATATGTGTAAGTTTATGCATATATATTTATATATATGTATATATGTATATTTGTATATATATATACATAGCTATAGAAAATTGCAAGGATATTTAGAAAATATACTTATCTTGGTTGCCTTGTAGGATGGGGACATCACAAGTCTCCCCCGCTTGATATTGATTGTCCTCAAGCAATCCTTATGATTCTTTTCTTCCTTGATCTCTTGACGTTCTTTTCCGATATAGTGGTCTTCATCCTGGAAAAAGATTGTAACATCTTGTTACAACTAATCTCTTTCCAGGCCCTTTGAGTACCTCACTATGGAGTTTACCCATCCCTTCTGGGAAAAGATTTGGAACATCTCTTCCTAGGCCCTATGGATACCCTATACTTTGGTGTATCCATCCTTATACAATGCAAGTGGCCCTTTCTTGACCTCCTTACATGTATTTCTCTGTTCCAATCAAGCCCAAGAGCACGAAATGAACATCTAGTTATTCAGCCTCTTGGCCCTAGCTAGGGGTTGGTGTACTTGACATGGATGTAGTTCTCACTCCTAATCAAGCCCAAGAGCACAGAATGAACACCTAGTCATTCGACCTCTGAGCCCCAACTAGGGGTTTGCGTACTTGATGGGAATGTATTTTCCTTTTCGAATCAAGCCCAAGAGCACGAAATGACATTAATTCATTTGACCTATTGGCCCCAACTAGGGGTTGGCATACTTGATATGGATGTAGTTCTCTCTCCCAATCAAGCCCAAGAGCACGAAATGAACACCTAGTCATTCGACCTCTTGGCCTCAACTAGGGGTTGGCGTACTTTATGGGGATGTATTTTCCTTTTCCAATCAAGCTCAAGAGCACGAAATGACATTTAGTCATTCGGCCTCTTGGCCCCAACTATGGGTTGGTGTACTTGATATGGATGTAGTTCTCCCTCCAATCAAGCCCAAGATCACAAAGTGACATCTAGCCATTCAACTTCTTGACCCCAACTAGGGGTTGGCGTATTTGATGGAGATGTGTTTCCTTCTTCCAATCAAGCCCAAGAGCACAGAGCCACATCTAGTCATTCGGCCTCTTGGCCCCAACTAGGGGTTGGTGTACTTGATGGAGATGTGTTTCCTCCTTCCAATCAAGCACAAGAGCATGGAGCGACATCTAGTCATTCTACCTCTTGGCCCCAACTAGGGGTTGGCTTACTTGATGGAGGACCAAAATTCTGACACTCACCCAGAATGTCCTTAATCAAATCTCAATATTCATTAAGAATTTTCTTGTTCACAAAGAATGTCTTATTAACTTATTTTGAAGATATTACATCCAAGAGTTCATTTCTTGTTCTAGTCAAGGGCCATCATATTTTTCCTTTTTGGTAGGAATTTATCTTGATTCTTTATCCAATGTCTCCTCTATCTTGTGTATTTGTCCCTTATTGCATTTGTGGTCTTGTCCCCAAGGTTCCTTGCATCTGAAACATAAGCCTCTATCCATTAATTCTTTCCTCCATTGTTTTGCTTCCTTGTCAAGGCATTAGTGGCCTACGATCCAAGGTTCATTACAAAAGTGGCATGCTCTTCTTCCATGATCTCCCTTTCATTGGTCTTGTAAGAGGTGTGATTTGAGCAAGCGGTTCTTAGCCTTTTCCTTTGGAGAGCTAGATTCTACTTTCATGGCTCTTTGAATTGCTTCCCCTACTATTTGGGGCTCCAATGGGTTTGCTATATTCTTGATTGATTCCTTGAGTCCTTCAATGAATAGATAGGTGAGCCTTCTTTGAGATAGGTCGGGAACCATGATAGCTATTCTTTGGAAGTCATTTGAATATTCCTCTACCATTCCTTGTTGCCTTAGTTGGGTGAGTTCCTTGAAATACCACTTGGGATGCCTTTGGTCGAATCTATTAATGAGTTTTTGAGTGAACTCACTATAGGTGGTTATATTCCAGTGACCTTGTGTGATGAGTCCATGGTGCCACCAATCGTGAGCTATTCCTGATAGGTGTAGGACAACAAATTTGATTGCATCCTCTTCTGTCATGGGGCTGAGGGAAAGATAAGTATCAAGCTTTTGGACCTAATATTGTGCCGTAGTCTTTCTAGAACCGTCAAAAGATGGCAACGTCATCTTGTTAACTTGAGATTTAAGGTCCTTGTTGGTTTGATCCTTCCTCCTACTTGAGTTGGCTTGAGTCTTGACTTCATAATATTATTTGAAGGGTATGAGTTTCTGAACTACATGGTCTAACCTAGCATACATAAGCGCAATATCTTCTGCACTATACAAATTTTTCTCTTCCAATTCTTCCATGACATTTTTGTTTGGAAGGAAAGGGGGCATTGTTGGTCTTAGAGAGGAACTTTGAGTCAAATGTTCATTGTCAGAGTGGTTTGATTGCATTTATTTCCTTGGGTTGTCCCTTTCCTGAGTGTGGTGGCTATTTATGCTTTGAAGAGCTTGGAGAATTAGTTGATAGGTCTTCTCAAATTTATCATTAGTTTGCTCCATGAAGGTCTTCAATTCTTGAGCCAGCTGATCGGCCATATTTTCTCTTCAGTGATAAGTTTGCATTGTCTTTTTTCCTAGAAGGTTGGCAAGACCGATGCTCTGATACCACTGTAATGTTCCTGCTCAGATTGAATGAGAATTTTCCCGATAACTTAGTTTGACACATGTTCCATTTTGTCAAATGAATTGTATTTCACTTCCTTGAACCCAGTTTTGAAACAACACTAAGTATGACATGAATTCAGATTGAAATCTCATATATGGCAATGTCAGAAGCCCAACTAGATCTGAATACAGAGATCAATCAAACTGTGATATTCCTATATATTTTCTAAATGATTTGGCTTTCAAACTTCTGATTTAGAAAATCACAATAGTAGACTTGAATTAATAGCTTTCTTAGAAGCTTCAAATATGCTTGTTTATGTGCTGACAAATATGATTATTGTTTATACTCTTAGATAGTAACTAGACTGTGATCTGATTTATTATTTTGAAGTTATCTCTCAGATACCATCTGCAACACTCCTGTTCAGTGATGGACAATCCACCGTTTGCTTGATACAGATGACTTCTCTCAGGAATGATGATAGAATCGGGCCTGTGAGTAAAAGGGACTGTATGATGTGAATTCCCTTGACTGAATTGTTCCACGGGATGTATTTGAAGGTGCTTTGAAGATTATTCGCTTGAAGAGGGAATGGTCTGGAGATGGTTCTCATCTGTATAGACGTCTCTTGCACTAGACGCCAACTTATGTTCCTTGGTCTGAACGTATTCCAATCATAATCTCCTCTGATGGTAGCTTAACTGGAGTCCCTTTATGACTGGCCTCTTCTTTATAATTTTCTGGATTCTTTCTTGATCGATAGCTTTGTCTTCCTTCTAGATACATGTGGGCTTCTTGGATTGACGTTCTGTAGTTTACTCGTATTCTTTTTGCTGCCTTTGGTTGATCCAATCTCTCTCTTCTCTGATCCTTTCTTGGTTGATGGTCTTTGCTCTTTTCTTGATACGTGTGGCTACTTGGTTTGGTCGCTCTGTAATTTACTTGTATGTTCTCAGGTGTATCTCTTATTTGATAGCTTTTATTTCCTCCTCTTGCTTGCGTGCCTTACTCCTACTTCTTGATCACTTCTTATTCTTCTCTTTCTCTGAATCGCATCCTTCTCTTCCTAATGCCCATCTTCTTCAAAGTTTTGCACTATATATGGGTGCTGCAATCAACGCATCCCTTCATTCCTCCTGCACCCCTCTAGAAGACGTGTCTATTCCTTTATCCTTCACATCGCTTCATTAACCTCATCAACTGCATAATAATTGATTAGTAATATGGGTAATTTATATATATTTGATTTGTTATATAATTATATTTAAATATGTGTAAGTTTATGTATATATATATATATGTATGTATATATGTATATTTGTATATATATACATAGTTATAGATATCTATTAAAAATTGCAAGGATATTTAGAAAATATACTTATCTTGGCTTCCTTGTAGGATGGGGACATCACACACATTTTCCCAACACCTTGTTCACAATTTTTTTTCCTTAATCACTGGTGATGCATAGTGGGCACCCAAATCTTGTGATGACAATATGGTAGATAAAATTTATGATAGTTTATGTAGTATAATCTTTATTCAATTCTACTTCAACCCATTTGTTCAAGTAATTTACATCAGTAATGATAAGTCTAGCCTTAGCTAGCTTTGTCAGAGGGTATATAGGTCCAATGAAATCAATTTACCATTTTTCAAATGGTACTTGAGCTAATATTGATTATAAGGGATTTCCATCCCTTGTGGTAGGTATTCTAATTCTCTAGAAAATATCACAAATTATTGCATATTTTTTCAGCATCCTTGTTCAATGTAGGCCACCAAAGTCCTATCAACAGGAATTTATTGGCAGTTGCTTCTCCAAAATTATGTCCACCAAATATCCCTTCATGTTTTTCCCTTAGTATTTCATTTCTTTTATGTTTTTATACTACTCATTGTAGGATATCATCTCTTCCTCTTTTGTACAATTCTCCCTCTATTAGCATGAAAGGGAGTGTCTTTTGCAACAATAATTATTTATCATGTGGTGACATATTCGTTGTGTATTCTCTAGTAAATAATAGTGTAGCTACGTCATGTAACTCTTATGGTACCACAATTATCCTAAAAAGGGTTGTAGCAGATAGGTCCTCTTAATATTCAGTTGTTTCCTCTCCTATGTCAATTCTTGATATATAATTCAAACCTTGGTTATTCTTTTTGGGTTTGACCATAATGGTAAAATTGAATTCCTAGAGCAATATTAGCCATCTACATATGTGCCCTTGAATGATTGGTTTATTCTATAGGAATTTCAATGGTTCATGATCTATGTAAAAATCAAATGGTGTAGATAGTAAATAATGGCAAACCTTTTATAATGCATACACCATAGTGAGAGCTTCCCTTTCTATAATTGTATATTTTTCTCTTTGGGATAGTTTCTGATTTGCAAATGTAATTGGATGTCTTTGTTGCCACGTGTTTGTGCTAGTACTACTCCTATGGCAATTCAAGAGGCATCCACATGTATGTGGAAAGGGAATGTCCAATCAAGGAATATTAGTATGGGGTTCTTTGCATTCTTTTGTTTTAGTGTGTCAAAATATTGTTCACATTGTTCAATCCAATTGATATTCTTGTTTGTCTTTTTATTATAGAGTTATTCCAGTGGTGTGGCTAATGTGGCAATACCCTTTAAATATTTTTGGGTGATAACCAATGAAACCTAAGAATGTTTTGACTTTTAGAGTTATCTTTGGTGGTGGTAAGGTCATTATCAATGCTACCTTCATAGGATCCACCATTAGTCCTTGCAAACAATGTCCTGAATATGTCCCAAAGGGTACCAAAAAAATATAATTTTTTGATATTCAATAAAATTTGCATGCTTCTGCATCTTTCTAGCATTGTGTAGAGCGTTTGGATGTGTGTTTTAATCAATTCATATACTACCTAGTCATCCAAATAGACTTCTACGAAGTCATGAATAAAGTCTTTAAATCTTTTGACCATTATCCAGCTAAACATTGTTGATGCATTCTTTAAGCCAAGTGACATGACCGTATATATAAATGAACCTTATTCTATTGTAAATGTGGTATTTTTCTAATCTTCTCTAATCTTGACTTGGTGGTATCTAAAGAAATCATCAGTAAATGAGAAAATCTCCCTTCCTATAATAAATTCTAGTATCTCTTTGGTGAATGGAGTTAGAAGGGAATCATGAATACAAGATTTGTTTAGTTCCCTAAAATCGACACATATCCTTATTTCTCATCTTTTTGTTTTGTACCACCATAGGGTTGATCCATTATGAATAATCTATCAGCTTTATTATTTCGACTAGTCATCTTATCCAATTATGTTTTCACTTTCTTCTTCATATTTTGGTTGAGTTGGTATGGTGTTTTCTTTTGAATTTTGGCACCTTATTTTAATTGGATTTTCATCCATCCTACTTCTTCCTTAATCCCTTTCATGTTTTTGAATGTTTGAGGAAACAAGTCTTCATACTCAAATAAGAGCTCAAGTACATTAGCAACTATTTGATCATCCCTATAGTCTCCAATATTAGCCAATTTTGGATTCTCAATAGATGATATATTTTATTCCTTCAAATTTAGAGGTTGGTTATAATGTTGATCTTTTGAAGTTTTTTAGATTTGTAATTCTCTTTCCCCTTCTACGATTGCTATTTATAATTTTGGGTCCATTTTTTTCTTCCTCTTGATGTGCGTGATAGCACTAGTTCTTTGCATAATGTGTCTATTTTTCCATCCACTCTATTGGTTTCCATGCGTCTTTACTCCAAGGTGGAGGATTTTATGGTAAGGGTGGGGTATCAATTTTTATGGTTGGGCTAAAGATAATTTCCTTTATTTTCCTCAATGTGGTAAAAATATTTTTATTTTCATTCCAAATAGAGAAGTGTGTGTGAAGTCTATTTGAAGCTCTTTCCAAACCTTTGTTTCCATCCTTCTCTCCTGATTTATGTACCATGTTTGGAATATTGGTGTTAATATCCAATAGAAGAGTTGTATGTATAGTTTGTGTTCATAATCTATGCATCCTTGCCATGTAGTTGTACATAGTTTTAAATGTTCTTTAAGTGTGATAGATCCTTTATAATTTAGAATGATTGCATATTCCCCTTTCTCCTGTATATATCTAGTTCTATCAGAATTTTAAAATCCTGACCTCAGGGAAATTTATTTTTTATGTTTCTCACCAACATGCAACATTAGAAACCAATTTTGTCATGTAGTGTGGAAATCCACACTTCTTCATTTTGAAATGTTCTTTCCATATCATGCATATATGAACATTTAGATTTCTAGTTCTTGAGAATTTGGGAAGCTTGATGTGTGATATACCTCTTTGGATATGGTTTATATGTTTTGTGTCCACGAGGATTGGACATTTAGGTTACTGCTTATTGTGTTTTCTAATTCCTCTAGTAGATAATCTTGATTTGTGGTATTTTGTGGTAAATTTTCTGGTTGGATTTGTATCATTAAATCCATTCTAAGCCTATATACCATTCATGAGGTTCACTTTGATTCTTCTTGTATCCATGCATTTAATACATCTTCATTGTCAGTACTCCCATAATTGCTTTCTAACTCAATTTCTCCTTCACTATTTGGTTCTTCTTTGATATCTAGGTCAGGTTATGTGGAAATTGAGTATAAAAATTATGTGTCATCCTCTTGATTTTCTTTCAGGGCCTTTTCTTTTGTGTATTGATTATCTTCATCTTCTCCTAGAGGGTATGGATGACCTTATTATCATCCACAAATGAGATTTCTTATTTTCTGGAATCTATCACTTAATTTGCATTGACAAACCATTTGAGGCCTAATAGTGCTTGAAATGAATTGAGCAATTCTTTCATCTCCACCACCTCAATGTTGAATTTTAATTTTAGGCCTTGTACAAAATTCAATATTCTTGGGTAATCCCACAATATTGGGTCCCAAACTTAGGACATGAAATTTTTGGAAGGGAGTGGCAAGTTTTTTGAACTACCTTTGTTTGAAGATTTATTTGAACGAAGGTCCTTCACTCGAAGGTATTTATGCAAATACCTTTCATCAAAGATTGACCTTTGAGATAAGATCATCTTCATTTAGAGGTCTTTTTTAATAAAATAAAATAAAATAATAAAGTCAAGTGAAAATTACATTTTCTTAAAGGTATTATTTTTTGTTATTTTCTAAAGTTATGTAACTGACAACTAACTTTTTCGATTCATTTAGAGGCTCGACGATAAAACACTTTGCACTCATTACGTCTGAGCTTTTTTGTCTCCACCAAGTCTACAAGCTCATGAATTCTATGCAGGGGAGGAGGGATGTTTGAATGAAAGGGAGTGGCAGGTAGGATCAAGAGAAGGTCCCCAAGTTTTAAAAATTTTACCATTTTTTCCTCATTTCCTACAATTTCCCAATTTATTATAAATGGTAACAATTCTTCAAAAATTAAAATTGAAATGGTGAAATTTGTAAAAAAAAAAAACCCAAACACTAAAATAAAAACCCTAAACCCTAAAATCAAAACCCTAAACCTCATTTACATCCTAATATATGGGGAAATATGAATCTTTATTGATTGCAAGAAATCCCCTTAACTGATTTGACAATATTGTTCAAAGAGTAAATTCAATCTCTTTTCTTAAACCCCTATGTGTGTGATTTAGTAGATAAGAAGAAAATTTATTGAAAAGGAGGGAAAATGTAGAAAATTGTTGAATTTATTTCCTTCCATGTTAATGGATCCTATTGTAAGGACTTCTACTAAATACTCATAACCTATGTCAATTTTAGGATTAGAGCATGGAGTAAGTATGGATTAAAAATATCTTGATGTAGTCATGTGAAGTCTCTAGATGCAACCATATGGAATGTAGCTCTTGAATAAAGTATCCAAGTCTATAGATATGATTAAGTGCTTATGATTTTGAAAACCTTACCGTTTACTCTCTTTTTTTTTGAAAAGGAGTTAATGGTAGGTGAATATGCTTGATCTATCTTGTTGTTCTTAAGTTCTTGTTGGAACACAACTATGTACTAAGAGGGGGGTGAATCGGTAGATCAATAAAATTTAACTTTTAACACCACTTAAAGTAGATAAAATAATCATGCAGAGACTCGCACACACATAAATACTCATAACACCATATATACATGGAAACCCCAATATGGGAAAAACCACAGCGAGAATATATGTTAGGATCTACTGTCCTAATCTAGCTTCACAATAAAACCTCACTAGTTACAAGATTTAAGGGAACAAACACTAAGGAGACACCAATCCCCTATTTTAAGAGCACCTACTCTAAGGAAGCACCCACTCCCTAATTGAGCACCAACTCAGCTATCTGATGGCACCAACCAATAAAATTTACAATAACAATATGGAGCTTACAACTCCTAATTACAAATGATTCAAAATGAATCTAGTTTAATGTTGCAAATTTGTTCTGCAATTGCTCATTATTTGTTGCTGTTTACTCAAAAATACATTTCTTTGGTGTATCTCACACACCTTTGTAACTCAATGCATATCCTATCTGATTTTTTGTGTTAAGATCTAGGTCTTCTCTTTGCAGCATATGCATACTCAACCTTCACTTCAACTTCAACTAATACAACAACTCAACACTTAGTCGTTCAACTTCTTCTTAGCTTCTCCTACATGCCATCTCACCTTGAACCTTGCACCATCAACCTCATTCAATGCACTTTCTATTTTTGGTGTATAACAATCTAGTTTTTTTCTTCATTTAATGCCCTATCTTGCATGATCGATACATATTATATCTCTACTAGATTACATATTCAAATAAACATTAATGGCATTGTTTATTTCCTTCAATCACCAATCGAAATGTTGTTGGAATAGTTACTTTGTTTTCTATGCAACCTTCTCATTCATTTAATCTTCAAGTTCCACTATTGGACATGATCCAATCATTGAATGTATACCATCAATCATGAAATACATGCCATGATCTACCAATCACCAACTAGACATCATTGCATTTAAAACCCAATTGTTGATTAATAAGTTCAAACCTAGGCAATAGATCTTGTCAAAATGATTCACAACAACGATATGAATCAACCCAACCAATCACTTTTAGCTATGTGTCACTTTTCCTCCAATTTGTGCAGTGAACACAAGTCAACATAATATTCCTATGAAAAATCAAAATTCTACCTCCTGTCATATTTTTTTAGGGGTTGGGGATTGCTAATCCCTCTTACCTCTTGCTAGAAATGCTTTACAAATCTTAAGAAGCATGACCGAATAGCAAAGTATGCTTCTTCTTCAACCCTATTGGGGTTTGACCATCATTCTTACCCTTTACCTTCTATCATCCTTGACTCCATTACAAACCATCACTTAGACCTCTAAAACTCCAAAGCTTGTATGAGTTTTTTTGGATGTTAGGTTTCACCCTTTCACCTTACCACTTTCCTACCTTTTTGTCAAAGGTAAGCCTCCCTACTGAACTATGATGCCTGGAATTTTTTCTCAAGACTAAACAACTATAAACCTTTTGAGTGTTAGCCTTTAGGATTCCATCTTTCTACATCCTTCACTTCATGTTAAGGATTAAACCTTAACATTGATATGTAAACTTTAAAACCATTTTATGTGTCAAGGTTTAGGGTTCTCGCATACCCCTTGCTTTACTTAGTGTTAAGGTGTAAGCCTCAACACTGACTTCCAATCTTTGAAACCTTTTCGAGTATCGGCATACATACTTTCTTCACACTGCTTAATTGACTTTTTGATAAGGTGTAAACTAACTTTCTAATGCCCAATGCTTGACTACTCTTTGGACTTAACTCATCTCTTATTAATTTCTTCTAGGAATTTGGTATGAGGTATGACCAAAGCTCAAAACTCAAAAACCTTTCAAACTTGACTCAAATCGACTAACACTTTTCTTCTCTATCAAGTGATAAGAGATAAGCTAGAGGCTCGATGTTCGAAACCTGATCAGAATTCACACAAACACTCTACCTCTTTTCATTCTTCTTGCAAGTAGTATAAGGTAAGCCCCAGGCCTGAAGTTTGAACATTTGCAACACTTCAAGGCTTGCACTACAACTTTAAACCATCTTTCTTTTGACCTCCTTATGATGCCCTTTGACATCAATAAGATGTCCCTTTTGACATCAATGACAATTATATTTCCAACAATCTCCCCCTTTGTCATTGGTGGTAGAACTAAATGCTTTGCACTTGAAATTTCACACTCAGATAAACCTTTGGAATTGATCATTCTTCACATTCTACACAACTATTCTCCCCCTTTGGCACACAACTACCCCCCCTTTGACATATATTCCCTTTTTGCAAAACAAAGAGGATTTGTCTCTTTCTCCCCTTTGACATCGATGACAAAGGGACACTATCTGGACACCTTACGGCTATTGATGTTCTCCCTCTTTGAATGACCATGAAAAGAGAAAGAAGTTTGTCCATAAATTTGCAACCATCAAGTTAGAAATTTGTAAAACCATGCATGCCTGACTTGACTTGTCTCCTTTCTTCTAGGTATGAATAAAATTTGTATGAAGCTCCCCCTGGATACATTCCCTATCACTATAAATTAGTGATTTTATGTGGGAGAAATTATTCCCAACTTCTTCCTCAAGTATTCAAATTGATCTTTGGAAGAGGCTTGGTGAATATGTCTACAACCTATTCCTTGGTTGGCACATATTCCATACTGACTTCTTGATCTACTACCTTTTATCTTAAAAAGTGATACTTGATAGATATATGCTTGGTCCTAGAGTGCATCAATGGATTCTTTTCCACATTTATGGCACTTGAATTGTCATAAAGAATAGAGATATGTTCATTATACTCTACCTTGATGTCTTTGAGTGTTTGCTTCATCCACAATACTTGAGTGCAACATTCATTAATTGCCATGTACTCTACTTCAAATATAGATAGAGTAACTATATCTTGCTTCTTGCTCAACCATGAAACAAGTTTGTTTACAAGGAAATATGCACCACCACTAGTGCTTCTTCTATCATCCACACTTCCAGCCCAATCAACATTTGTATATGATGTCAAAGTTAAATATTCACCTTTGGGATACAATAGTGTTGGAAAGAGACACTACACATGTCATTTGGTGTTGTCATTGATGTCAACCCTAGTCAGTTATCTAGTTTGCACTTCAGTATTTGATCATACCGGAAGTTAGATCGAAGTTTTGTAATTAACTGTCAAACTAGAATAGAGCATCCAACAAAATTGTGTTCATCAATTCATATGCAAATTTTCTGTTATTATTTTGAGTTGTGGATCTCAGGGAAGGTTGTTTGGCATATGATCCATGTTATCCTTGAATCTTAGAACCTTGTATCAATCGGTGTGAAAGTTAGAAGATTCGGTTGATTAATTTTCTGTTTAATAGTGCATGAAGGCTGACTTGGTGAATGTAGTGTGTTGCGGATGTTCGAGGAGTAATTGTTTAAGTGTTTTTGTGTTCGAGCATGTTGATTTGGGTCCTCACTATGTTGTGGCCAACTTTGGTTGGTGTGCATTGAAAATTATTTGTGGATTGAGTCGACAGTTTGTAAATATTTTCTATTTTGTTGAAGCTGACATGTGGTTGATTAAATACTTAGTTGCGGATATATATAAGCAATCATTTTTATCATTTTGATGTATGTACGAAGTGTGTTGATGTGTGTTGCGAATATCAGAAGAATTGTAGAGTGATTATGCACTTCACTTGTGCATAAAAGGATTTGTGATGCGAAATAAAGTAGACAAAGCAGAAGAGCAGAATCAAACAGAAGGTCAAGAAAGTGATTAATTTGCTTAATCAGAACTAAATTCAGGCATTAGCAGATGCTATTTTGTCAGTTCAAATCTTCTGGATATAATCCAAATCTTTTTGTAACACAGTGAGTCTTCCTTTTGTATTTGAGAAGTGAGCTCTAGGCAATGTGCTTGAATGCATGTGCATTCCTTTTGTAAACACTTTTGAGTATACTTATATCATATTGTGGATTGACCTCCACTGTGGTTTTTCCCCTAACAGGGTTTCCACATAAAAAATCCTTGTGTTATGGTGTTGTGGTTGCTTGTCTTATGTTCATGCATCTTTCTTTTAGTTGAATGTTATAAGTGCTTTAAAGATCAGATTAATAAAGTTAAAAATTGTAGAACACTGATTCGCCCCCCTTCTCAATGTTCCTTGATTTCAATAATTGGTATCAGATCCTAGTTCCGTAGAAGAAGTTTAACGACTTGGGGAAGATCTTGGAAAGTGTTTCAATGGATTCCAGCTGTCTTCAACAACTTTTGGTGGCCCTGGATGATCTTGATTAGTCCAAATTTGAAGTGTGGGAATTGCAAGCAAGCCTCATTAATGCAGAGAATTCATTCAATCATTGAAAGATAAAATCAACAACTCCAAGGAGAAGAGAAGGGAACTCTGTGATCAGATCAAGAAAAAAGAGAGTAAAACCATAAAGATGAACAACTAAGTCAAGCCCTAAAGGAAAAGATAGAAGAATATGAAAAGTTTTCCAGAGATAATGCAGTCCTGAAGCATGGGATGGAATCTATTATGATGAGGATGACCAAGGAGATTGAAGACATAAAAAAGAATGAAGAGAATCTTGCTCAGTCCTTGAAAGAGAAATCTAAAGAATGCAGCTGAATTATTGATGGATTCAATCAGTTGGAGCTTGAATTGGAACAATCCAGAAATAATGAAGAAGAGCTTGAAAAGTAGATTGTTGATCTCAAAAATGAACTTGCTACTGCAAATGAATTCAAGGAGAAGTTCAAGATTAGCTCAACCAAGCTTGATGAACTAATTAAAAGTTAGAGGACTGAAGGTGACAAACGAGGTCTTGGATATGAGAAAGGAGAAAGCTCTGGATCTGGATAAAGGAGATTTAGGCAAGGAAATGAGATGAACAAAGTTGGAAGGTATCTGATAAGACAACCTAATACTCAAAGGTTCAATGGTTACTGTTTTGTTTAAAATAAATTTGGTAATATAGCGGCTCAATGTAGAAATAGAATGAATCCAAGTGGTCCATCATTCTCAAGTCAGTGCTTTAATTGCAATAAGTATGGTCATAAGTCAAATGAATGTAGAAATATGATGAAAAACTTTTATAGAGATGTCATATGTTATACATGCAATAAATTTGGCCATATTGCTAACTAGAGTAGATCAAGAGAAAACCAATGGAATAATTGGTCTAGAAAAAGAAATGTGGTGTGCTACAATTGCAAAAAATCCAGTCAGATTGCTATATTTTGTAGAAGCAGAAAGGGTCTGGTAAATCAAAGGAAAAGTTACTACAGATGAGATCAGAAATCAAATGAAGAAGATATGGGTGAAGAAGAGTTCTTCTGATGTAGGAAATGATTCCACACCAAAATCTAGATTTGATAATTCCTTCGGGAATTAGTTTAGGGCTTCTGGCCTAGGGGGAGTTGTCAAGAAAATCCTTCAAACCCCTTGCTGGTAGTTGGTGTCGGGATATGGATGAGTGTAGTGATTGCATTGATGATCTACAAATTTTGTTGAAATCGTTGGAGAGATTATTTATGCAGAGTTGAAGGTCCGCAAAAGAGTTATCTTTCACAGAGTATGGAAACAAGGTATCTAGATGAGTTAGGGAAAAATCATTTATTGCGACAAAAGGTTAGATGTGCAAATGATAAAAGGTCATTTTTATTCTTCATTTGTCACTTTTCACTTTGAGAAGAAGAGGTTTGGAGAGCTCTACAAGTGAATTGTGGTGAGATTCAAGTGTGAAGGCGATTTGGCGATCAAACCCTAATCCAGTGAAAAGGTATTTATCGGGAAAACTTGTGAACTTTTGAATTTTTGAAAATGGCTACTCCATTGGTAGTTGATATCAAGGATAGACCCCGTTCGAAATTCAAGTGGCATCCTTTCAAATATGTTGAGACAGAGCCCTTAGGTGCATTTTCATCTATTTTGTATGGCATCTTGCATATTGAAAACATTAGGACATACATTCATGCAAATATTGAGGAGTTAGGGAGCTCGTAGTTGTTGAATTTGTATACAAATCATATATTTGGAGAATATTTCAGGGCAAATCCCGAATTCAAAACCTTAGAGGAGAAGAAATTCACGTAGATTGTAAAATTTCCCATGTTTGAAGAAAATGAGTGGGTCTGGTATATTTTGAGTCGAGTTCATGTTGAATTTATGTGGTTGAGTCAAACTTTTAAGATTACAAAAGAATCCATAAGCGTTGTTACTGGTTTAAATTCCTTCGGTGGGTTGTCGACCCTGAAGTCCGTGAAGAATCATACATTTACTAATGCAACTGGTTCATTGTTTGATAAAAGAGCTATGACTATAAATGACATCATTGATGTGGATGTGAAATTTTACTCGATGGTCATTGGTTACAAGATCTATCAATCCAGCCGGGATAATTCTGTATCTGGTACAACTATCTATGCATCATATCAGATGGTGAAGGAGAATGCAAAGTATGATCTATGTGAGTTACTCCAAAGTCAGCTTATTGAGAATCTTGGTAAGATCAAGAAAGATAAGAGGAATTCCTTTAAGTATGGTAATCTACTGTTGTGTCTATTCTTCTACTTTATGAATGAAGCTTTGGGATTTGGAAAAGTACAATGGAAAGCTAATAAACTAGTAGCTATTAAAATTAGAGATATCTTGCACAGAGTTGGTGATAGTAAGACAAGGAAAACTGTTATCTGGGGATATTTCAAGAATTTTTAGAGTGAGATGCAAGCAAGAGAAAGAATTCCTAAGTCTATTATGGAGAAGTACAAGGACACTATCTACTTTATGGTTGACATTGATCAATGCTTGATGGAAGCTGTAGATCCTAGAATGGTTTGGATTATACCAATGGGCTATGAAGTTGAGAACATCTTGGAACTATATGCACAACATTTGTTGAGTAAACCTCAGGATTCGACAGAAGAGAGGTTTGGAACCTATGAAGAGAAAGATATGCAAGTACATAAGTAGTTGAAGAAACCTATGATAATCCAAAAGGTAAGGAAGGAAGTTGAAGCCTTTGTAGAGAGCATGGGTATATTTGCAGAAGCTATGAGAGAAGCTAGAAGAAAGAGAGAACAAGTTGAAGAAGAGCCTACTAGAACTAAATCTACTAGTCTATCAACATCCTCTACCCTATCTAGATCAACAAGGAGCTTTGCACCCTTATCCGGTCCTACAATGAAATCAAGCCCTGTGAAATCTCAAGTGAAGTCATCTGGTAGATGAGGAAAGAGGAAGAAGGATAAAAGCAACATAGTTTATGTTGCAGTTGATGAAGATGAGGAAACAAAATTTGGTGAAGAAGTGAGATAAATTAAGCATCAAGGAACAAAGGCAACAACAGTCTCTAAGGACAAGCCCTCTGGTGAAGAAGATAAAGAAAAGAAGAAGATGAAAATTGAAAAACTAGGTATGTTTGTAAAGGAAGTTGAGAGAGGCTCAATCAAGGATGGTAATCTTAAGCCACTATGTGAATGGTATGATACCTTGGATAGTGCTAGTCAAAGAATTCTTGAAGAAGCAACAATAAAGTATTTGAATGCTTTCAATTTGACTCTCATTGAGATCAAGTCTGAGTTGCCTAAGGGACTGTATGAAGTTTTGGAAATGAGGAGAGTTAATGCAAGAACTAAAGATGAGCAGATGAGAGAGCGCATTCTTGCAGATTTATATCCGGTGATGTATATTAAGGAAATGAAGAAAATTCTGAATGGTGCTAAGAAGGATTTCAAGAGAAAAACGAGAGTAAAAAATCTTATGATTGGTCAAACTAAAGAGATAGAAAAAGAAACTGAAAGAATTCTAAAGGAATTTTTGTTAAAGAACATAATCAATGTTGTTTCTGAAGAAGGTCATGATGTAGATATTGCATCTAGTTTGGTTGTTGATGAGGTAAAGGAAGATACAATTGAGGACACTCAGATTCCTCTTGATGTGCATGATACAAAAGCTCCTGAGTATGTGACAACTGAAGAAGTTGAGATTCCTAAAGACAAGCAAGAATTTGTAGTTGAGGAAACAATGATTAAAGAAAAGAAGGTTGAAGTAAAGGAAGTTCCTGTGGAAGCAAGAGACACTGTAGAGGAAGTGAAGAAATTTCTGGAAGAGCAACATGAAGACTTTGACCTTGAATTAGGTAAAGGTCCTATTAATTTGGCTACTTTGTCTCTGATTCATAAATTGAAAGTTACATCAATTGCTCAGGCGAACGCTAGGGAAGAATTGTTGAAGTCTCACATTGAGGATAGTGAGCTATTGAGTCTTGCATCCGACATCTTGGAGAGAATCATTCCTTCTCATGTTAAGGATCCATCCAGTTCTCCCTTCGGTGAGCTGAAGAAGCTTATTAATTTTGTAAGTACTCATTTTGAGTCCCTTGAGAAGTTAATTAAGGACAAGGTACAAAAGGAATTTGATGATAAAAAGGTTCAATAGGGTAAAGTGCATGATTGCTAACGACAAATGATTATTAGCTACATGTGTGAAGCATGTTCAAAGTGCACTATTTGAAGGAGGAAAGATCTATAAGTCATGTTTATCTTTGTCTAAATTATTGAGGACAATGAGAAGAAGATTAAGGATCATGAGAAACAGTTAGCTGATATTTCTAAAGCCTTTGATCCTTTAATTATTTTTGTTGGAAAGCAAGAAGGTCAGGTTATATCCCTACTTGACAAGATAAAGAGCTTGAAGCATGATACTGATAGAACTGTGGAAAGAGAATGTGAGCTTAGAGGCCTAATTGGTCTGAAGATGGAAATAATGTTGAGTGCATTGAAGGAAGCACAAGAAGCTTTGGCGGTCAGTGATCCGATGAACCTTGAGTCTGCAAAGATGCAATATTATCTATTCTATGGTCACATGACTATCTTGGAGAGTCTCAAGAAGGGTTGGGACACAAGTTTTAACCTATTGAAGAACAATTTTGTAGATCTATTCAGTTCTATGTAAGTTAGTGAGGCATGTTTGTGTAGTTTATTTATAGAAATTTTGTATGCGGTTCTCTCATATTTTCCATTGATGTCAAAGGGGGAGAGTGGGACAGTGAAAAATGCCTTAATCATCTCAGGGGGAGCTATGATTGAAGATCTTTTGAAGTTTTGGAGATTGCAATGTATTTATGTTGGTACTGATTCCAACACTTAGTCATTTTTCACTAAGTGTTGCCATCAATTCCAAAGAGGGAGATTGTTGGCAAGAGACACTGCACATATAATTGGTGTTGTCGTTGATGGCAACCCTAGTTAGTTATTTGGTTCGCACTTCAGTATTTGATCATACCGGAAGTTAGATTGAAGTTTTGTAATTAGCTGTCAAACTAGAATAGAGCATCCAACAAAATTATGTTCATCAATTCATATGCAATTTTTTTGTTATTATTTTGAGTTGTGGATCTTAAGGAAGGTTTTTTGGGGTATGATCCATGTTATCCTTGAATCTTAGAGCCTCGTATCGATCGGTGTGAAAATTAGAAGATTCGATTGATTAATTTTCTATTTAACAGTGCATGAAGGCCAACTTGATTAATGTAGTGTGTTGCAGATGTTCGAGGAGTAATTGTTTAAGTGTTTTTGTGTTTGAGCATGTTGATTTGGGTCCTCACTATGTTGTGGCCGACTTTGGTTGGTGCACATTGAAAACTATTTGTGGATTGAGCCAACAATTTGTAAATATTTTCTATTTTGTTGAAGCTGACATGTGGCTGATTAAATCCTTAGTTGTGGATATATATAAGAAATCATTTATATCATTTTGATGTATGTACGAAGTGTGTTGATGTGTGTTGTGAATGTTAGAAGTATTGTAGAGCGATTATGCACAGTTTCACTTGTGCATAAAAGGATTTGTGATGCGAAATAAAGCAGACAAAGTAGAATCAGACAAAAGGTCAAGAAAGCGATTAATGTGCTTAACTGAAATTGAATTCAGGCATTAGCAGATGCTATTTTGTCCATTCAAATCTTCTAGATGTAATCCAAATATTTTTGTAAGATAGTGAGTCTTCCTTTTGTATTTGAGAAGTGAGCTCTAAGCAGTGTGCCTGAATGTATGTACATTCCTTTTGTAAACACTTTTGAGTATACTCAAATCATATTGTGGATTGACCTCCACCATGGTTTCCACTTAAAAAATACTTGTGTTATGGTGTTGTGGTTTCTTGTCTTATGTTCATGCATCTTTCTTTTAGTTGAATGTTATAAGTTCTTTAAAGATCATATTAATAAAATTAAAAATTGAAAAACACTGATTCACCCCCCCTCTCAATGTTCCTTGAGTCCAATAGACAGTCCATAGTCAACAATGCTCTTGATGTATCTAAAAATTATTTTCACTGCATTTACATGAGACTCTTTAGGAGTAGATTGAAATTTTACAACCATGTACACTACTTGCATGATATTAGGTCATGATGTTGTTAGGTATAACAAGCTTCCTATCATTGATCTATACACAATGTGGTCTAATTTGTATATGGGGACTCGTATGATTTGGTCAACTTACAACTAGTTATCATGGGGGTACTAACTGGTCATAAGTTATCAACAAGGTTCTCAAGGAAGTCAGGTCAGTTCTAGTAAATCAAGTTTTTGGACTCCAACAGCACCTAAGGGTCCCTGTTATAATTGTGAAGGTATGGGACATATTGCTCAAGAACATTTTCAATATAATGTTGGTACAAGAGGTCAACATGCGGCAGTTTTAGAACCTACAATTGGTGATGTGGGTAGATCTCACTGAGTCTTTGCAACAATTGATAATCGACAAGTAGATCATCAGGCATCAATCATAGAAGTCCCTGGTAAAATTGGTAAGGCTGTTATTTATATACATTTTGATTCCGGTGCTACGAATTCTTTTATTTCCCCATCCATTGTGGATAAGTGTGGGTTGGTGGTTGTTAAACAAGATGTTAATTGGGATGTTGAGCTAGCTTTTGGTGCTAATATGTGTAGTGTAGGAAAAAATATCCCTTTTTCACACATAATTTGGGAATAATTAATAATGTATGGGCTATTTAATTTAAAATATTTTTTTGCAAATAAAAATAAAAAAGCTCACAAATAATATTCATCCACACACACACAGAGAAAGAAACACAATTTCAAGCCCTGGTTGTAGTGTGCAATTGGAAAATCTTTGTATTATTAAATGGGAAAATCAAGCTATTACACTCCAATCAAAAGTGAAGGTTGTAACAAGCCATACAAAACCCCCAGAAAACATCTACAATTTGATTTGTGCAGAAAATCAAAGCCTGGAATCAATCTCTTCTCCAACACTTATAGCTTCAAAACCTCTTTCACAATCAATGTCTTCAATCTACACAACCTGTGTTGATTTTTCCTCTGTCAACACTCTCAAAACCTATCAATCCAATAATGGAATCATCAATCCAATAATGGAATCACCATATGAAGCTAAGCAATTCCCTTCTCTTCTTGTGTTTTTCCTCTCTGAAAAACTCTCTTCAAATGAATGAAATTCAATTTTTATCTCTCCATGCTTTCTTGGAATGTAATTTCAAATGCATTTCATTGTCATTTTGCTTTCATTCCAAACACCTCAAGAAAATCAATGCCCCACCTCAAGGAAGGGAAAATAAAATATAATTTAATGTTCAAGCCTCAATAAAATATAAATTTTAATCCTCCCAACTTAGTCAAAATACAATATGGGCTTTAAAACGACTTTCATGCTTTCTCAAATAAAGAAAAAAGTATATTCCTCAACCTGGACGCCCACCTCTTGGGTTCCTATTTTTTAGGAGCTGTGAAAATTCAAAATAAGAGTTACAAATGGCCTTAATGGATCCCATAAATCCATGCCATCAATTGCTTTTTTTGCTTTTTCAAAATTTAAAGCATATTCTCCATGATTCCCCTTCACCAATTTGACCCAAATTGAAATCAAATTCAAATTCAAATTTTCCCCACATTACAAGATATTTAAATTCATACAAAATATGAATTTCAATCATCAAACATGAAATCCAACACATCAAAATTGCAAAATTCAAAAATGACACCTTTAATTTGACACAGGATTGCACTAAGCCATGGATGCTCCTGCATCAAACACCCATGGTAGAAGAAAAGTGATTCTACCACTTTCCAAGAGGATATCCAAGCTGACTGATATCAACCTCAAATAACCATGAAGCATCCTCCATAGGCCTCCCAAACCATTTCACAAAATACTCCATGTACTGCTTCTTCCTTGTACTTCTTTTCACCCTTTTGTCAAAAATGGCTTCAATCTTTTCATTTTTTCAACTATGTGTGAGTGTTGGTGGATGTTTAATTGCTGAAACTTCATCATTTTCACCTTCATGAAACATGGTCAAATCTGAAATATTAAAAATTGGAGAAATATTAAGCTCATTGGGAAATTCTACCTCATATGCATTATCAGAATCATGCCTTTTCACAATCTTGCATTGGCCAAGCTTCTTCATCTTGAGCTTATTGTATGTACCCACCAAAAATATTTCTTTTCTCAAATACACCATTATTTCATCTCCAACCTAAAATTCCTTATGTCTCCTCTTAAAATCAACATTAGTTTTGTAAGAAAAATTCATTTTGCTGATATGTTTTCTCACCTCATGATGAAGACCTTTCATGTGCTCTGCAAAATCTTCAGCATCTGCACTCGTTTTCACATCTTTATCAATATTATTCAAGTCTGAAAAAACTCTTGGGATGCTCCCATAAACAATATAAAATGGTGACATACCTGTGCTTTTGTTAACTGAGTTGTTGTAGGAAAATTCAGCTTGTGCTAAGATTAAATCCCATTTGTTTGGTTTGTCTCCAACCAAGCATCTCAACAAATTTCCCAAGCTTCTATTCACCACCTCTGTTTGACCATTTGTTTGAGGATGGTATGTTGAGAAATAATTTAATTCAGTTTTGAGATTCTTCCACAAGGTCCTCCAAAAGTAGCCAAAAAACTTAGTGTCCCTATCTGAAACAATGCTCTTTGGAATTCCATGAAGTCTCACAACTTCCTTAAAAAAAAAATCTGCAACATTCATTGCATCATTAGTCTTATGAAAAGGTAAAAGGTATAAAATATGCCATTTTAGAGAACCTATCTACCAAAAAAAAGATAGAATCATTTCCTCTTTGTGTCCTTGGCAAGTTGAGAACAAAATCCATACTTGTGTCCTCCCATGGCTTCTTTGGTACTAGTAGTGGCTGATACAAACCAATGTTTTGGCTCACTCCTTTTGCTACTTGACACACTCTACAACCTTGCACATACTTCCTTACATCTTGCTACATTTTAAGCCAATAATACTTCTCTCCAACCAATGCAATAGTCTTATCAAAATCAAAATGACTTGCAAGACCACCACTATGTTTCTCCTTAATTAGATTCAATCTCACTGAACTTCTTGCAATGCATAATTTGTTACCTTTAAACAACATGTTATCTTGGATTAAATAATCCAACCATTTGGTTCTATTTGTTGTAATAGGCTCTTTGAAAGCCTTCCATGCCTCTCCAAAATCCAAGTCTCCTTCATACGTATTCTTGAGTTCATCAAAACCCACAACTTCAACCTGCATTTCAATCAACAAACCTTGTCTTCTACTCAAAGCATCAACAACTTTGTTAGACTTCCCACTCCTATGTTTCAAAAAAAATGTGCAATTTTGTAAAAGCTCAACCCATTTCATGTGTCTTTGACTCAACTTCCCTTGACTATTCAAGTATTGGAGTGCTTGATGATTGTTATACAAAATAAATCCTTATGGCATAAGATAATGTCTCCATTTCTTAAGTGCTTGAATGATTGCATAAAATTCTTGATCATAAATTGAATACTTTTTCTTAGCATCATTTAGCTTCTCACTAAAATATGCAATAGGCTTACCTTCTTGGCTTAAAACAGCTCCAATAGCATTCCCACTTGCATCACAATCCACTTGGAACACCTTGTTGAAATATGAAAGTGCTAGAATAGGTTGCATTGTCACTTTACTCTTCAACAATCAAAGCTCTTCACTGCCCCTATAGTCCACTTAAATTCCTTCATATCACTCCTCATAGTTTCAGTTAGTGGTACACATATGCTACTAAAACCTTTGATGAACTTTCTATAAAAAACTTGCTAACCCATGAAATGATCTCACCTCTGTTACACTCCTTGGTGTTGGACATTCTAGAATAGCTCTTACATTTTCCGAGTCCATCTTGATGCCTTCCCATGAAACAAAAAAGCCTAAATACACCAATTCCCTCTTCAAAAAGCTGCACTTTTTGAGGTTAATAATTTTTTTTTCATCTCCAAGCTTTTCAAAAACAAGTATAATATGCATCAAACGCTCCTCAAGAGTCTTGCTAAAAATTAAAATGTCATCTAAATACATAATCATAAATCTGCCCAAGAACTCTTTCGACACTTCATTCATTAACCTCATAAATGTACTAGGTGCATTGGTTAGCCTAAATGACATGAATAACCACTCATACAAACCTTCCTTTGTCGTGAATGTTGTCTTCCATTCTTCTCCTTCACGTATCATTATCCGGTGATACCCACTCTTCAAATCAATCTTGCTGAAATATGTTGCTCCACTCAAGCAATCCACGATATCATCCATTCTTGGTAATGGAAATATATATTTTATTGTAATATTTTTGATAGCCTTGGAGTCCGTGCACATTCTCCATTCTCATCCTTTCTTTGGTGATAAAATAGCAGGAACTGCACATGGGCTTAAACTCCCTCTTATCAAACCCTTCTTCAACAAATCAACAACTTATCTATCTACCTCTTCATTCTCTGTAGGTGACATTCTATAGGCTACCTTGTTTGGAAAAATTTCCCCTAGAACCAAATCAATTTGATGACTAATTTTTTTCATTGGTGGGAGTCCTTTAGACACACTATCGGAAACAATCATCTTGAACTCTTGCAGCAAATCAGCAACTTCTATAGGAACTTCATTTACAACTTCATTGGTAACTTTAGGAATAATAGCAAAGCAAAATTTCTCATGCTTCATACCTTCAAGAAATATTCTTGCATCAGCTAAACAAACTCTAGCATTACTACAAACTTGAACATTTTCCTCCTTCAAAGGTTTCAGCTTATGCTTCACTCCATCTTTCACAATTGTGTAGGTGTTAGCACACCCATCATGCATGGCTTTTCGTTCATATTTCCATGGCCTTCCAAGAAAAATGTGACAAGCATCCAGAGGGATGATATCACAAAGAATTTCATCTTTGTAATTCTCAATATTAAACTTCAAATTGCATTGTTCACTTACCACATTTTCTAATTATCTTGCACCCAAGCAATCTGGTATGGATTTGGATGTTTTCTCCTCTCAAGCTTCAACTTTTTCACCATCTCATCAGACACAAGGTTGTCGGTGCTGCCACTATCAACTATGATGTTACACACCTTTCCTTCACACTTGCATCTTGTTTTGAACAACTTCTTTCTTTGCATAGGCTCACTATCTTGATTCAAGAGTTCCCTCCTTGTCATCAAAACCTCTCCATCTTCAACATCTTTAGATTGTGAAGAATGTGCCTCTTCCTCATTAACATTTGCTGCTCTTCTTTAGTATTCTTGTCCCCTTTTTTGCTTCTCTTCTTGTGGAAAATCATAGGCTCGGTGGCCTTCTTCTCCACATTTGTAACAAGTGCCTCTAAATGGGCCTCCTCCAATCCACGTCCTCTACCTTGACCTTTGAAATTTTGGTCTCTTTAGCTTTGTCCATCCTCATATTTTTCTGCCCTATTGCTGCCCTCTTCATTCTTGAAACTCTTTTGCTGATTTGCTTCATTTTTGTATGTTCTTTCTCCTACTTTTTCTCACACCCACTTCCTTTATGCTTACTTTCAAATCTCTTGTTCAACCTTTCCTCTATCTTTAATGCCATTTGATAGGAATCCTCCATTGTCACAACTCTAACCAATGGCATTTCCTCGTGAATGCTTGATCATAGCCCATTCATGTACCTTGCAATCTTCTCCTTAGTTATTTTTGAATGTCCAGTTCTTATGAGGATTTTATGGAATTCTTCTATATACTCTTTAACACTTTTGTTTCCTTGCTTCAAACCTTGCATCCTCTTGATCAAATCTAAATCATAATCTACTAGGATAAACTGCCTTTTTAATTTATCTACCATTTTATCCCATTTGGTAATCTTCTCTTTTCCTTTTCTTCCCCTTTCTAATTGGACTTCTCTCCACCATATTGAAGTATTCCCTTTTAGCCTTGTCTTAGCAAATCTCACTTTATCAGGGTCCTCTACCTCCTCAAATTTAAAATACTCTTCCATTTCATTAAGCCAATCTATTAATTCTTCTAGGTTCAAACTACCATTGAAGGTAGGCACCTCCATCTTCGGTCTCTTTCCCATTTTTGTTAAAGCTTTCAGTAGTGGGTCATTTGCAACTATTGCAATTTCTTCTCTTTGCTCAATATCTAAACTAGCGTTCTCTGTATGTTCATCTTTCTCTTCATCATCTTCACTTCTTGGGTCTCCTATTCTTGAAAATCCTCTCCTTATCATTTTGCAAAGTTTTAACTTGCCTTGTCAAGGCTCTAAATTATCATTTCTAAGAAAACTATCTACTCCTCCTCTACCTCTTCCCCTAGCTCATGGGGCTCCTCTAGCAAAAATTTCTACAACACCACACTCACAGTCCCGGTGTAAACTGCCTCTCTTCAACAGTCTATTTACACACAAGATCAACTGCTCTGATACTAGTAATGTATGAGCTAATTAATTTAAAATAATTTGCTGCAAATAAAAATTAAAAAGATCACAAATAATAATCATCCACACACACACATAGAAAGAAACACAATTTCAAGCCCTAGTTACAGTGTGTAACTGACAAATTTTTGTATTATTAAATGGGAAAATCAAGCTATTAACCTCCAATCAAAAGTGAAGGTAAGCAACACTCTTCTTCTCTTCAGCAATCCACAATCAATTAAACCCCTAGAAAACATCCACAATCTGATTTTCTGCAGCAAATCAAAGCCTTTAATCAATCTCTTCTCCAACACTTGTATCTTCGAAACCTCTTTCACAATCAATGTCTTCAATCTGCACAACCTGTGTTGATTTTTCCTTTGTCAACACTCTCAAAACTTGTCAATCCAACAATGGAATCACCATCTGAAGGTAAGCAACACCCTTCTTCTCTTCGTATGTTTTTCCTCTCTAAAAAATTCTCTTCAAATGAATGGAATTCAATTTTTATCTTTCCATGCTTTCCTATAATGTAATTTCAAATGCATTTCATTGTCATTTTGCTTGCATTCCAAACAACTCAGGAAAATCAACGCCCCACCTCCAAGAAGGGAAAACAAAATATAATTTAATATTCAAGCCTCAATAAAATATATATTTTAATCCTCCCAACTTAGTCAAAATACAATATGGGCTTTAAAATGGCTTTCTTGTTTTCTCAAATAAAGAAAAAAGTAGATTCCTCAACCTAGGTGCCCCCCTCCTGGGTTCCTATTTTTTAGGAGCTATGAAAATTCAAAATAGGAGTTACAAATGGCCTTTATGGCTCCCATAAACCCACACTATTAATTGCTTTTTTTGCTTTTTCAAAATTTAAAGCATATTCTCGATGATTTTGCTTCACCAATTTGACCCAAATTGAAATCAAATTCAAATTCAAAATTTCCCCACATTACAAGATATTCAAGTTCACACAAAATATGAATTTCATTCATCAAGCATGAAATCCATCACATCAAAATTGCAAAATTCAAAAATGACACCTTCAAGTTGACACATTATTGCACTAAGCCATGGATGCTCTTGCATCAATTAATAATAAAATAAGCTTAATGATGCCTTAATTTAGTGTCGTTATGTATTTTATGTCACATCCCATTTACTTAGCTTATCTTAATCACTTAACTATTGCATTAATTATTTAATAACAACTGATTAGGAAAGATAATGTGGTTACATTAAATATTGCTTGAAGGGTAATTAAGAGAATTGATTATAATGATGATGGATAATTATGCATTCTAATGTATAAGTGCATCATGAATTGTTTACATTTTCTCATATTGGAGAGATAGTATCATTGAGAAGGTTCTAGCAGGTGGAGGTAACCTATCATGATGGAATCACACACATGCACTTAGACTCATGTAGTTGGATTGCATATATGTGTGTGACTAAGGATAGACATTTTAGGTTCCTATATTTAAATAATTGTATT